>VDFB02270651.1:689222928-689447556 GCA_007258455.2 Sequoia sempervirens
TTTAGAATCTTGGGCCATATTGTTAGGATGCACATTCTCCTATGTCAACCTCTAAAAAATACTAGCATTACAATCATGCAAAGGACAAGTAGGAAACACAAATGATGTGAATGTCCTAGATGAAGATGTTGATGGAAATTTTATTCCTTTTAGTTCACCAAACTAAAGCATTCATAGGATACTCCTTGAATGCAAATGAAATTCAAATCATGCTTGTGGATGATAAAACATGTATTTGAATGTCTCAAGTACAAATACATAGCAATCAGTTGTGCAAATGTGTGTTTTGTTGTCTCACAATGGCTAGTGAAATTTGCAAGAGTAAGCCCAACTTAAATTTAAAATTTAGAAAGTTGGGGTCAAATTAGTGGATATATGATCAATCCTACACCCATGGAATGCCCTAAGTTGATGGAATTGCAAAATCTATGCAAACAGAATGATTGGTTGATCATGGTAGATGTAGTAAATATAGTATATATGGAGAGATGCAAAACATGGATATCATGTATGAGAGTGTATGAGAATGTGTGTAATAGAGATAAGTGAAGGCTAGAGGAATAAACTCAACTTCATACAAGATTGTGCTATTTGTCAATATATAAACATATTATGTCATTCTCTTAAAAATTATATAAAACTAAATTTGAATGACATGGGTATGAAAATTTCACCATTACATTTTGTCCCTACTTTGAGGTGCATGCAAATCCTAGAATAATCATATATCTCTAAGTATATAGCACTCACAAAGATGCATGTAAAGTAAATATTCAAACATAAAATGATACTTGGATTTATATAAAGTTATAGATCTTGTTGAAAATCATTTTGTATATTTATTCTTCGGCATACATACTCCATGGAATCCTATAAAATAAATGAACACTATGCAATAAGTAGCTTCTACCTCACAAGTAAAAACTAGGTATAAATACAAGCATTTTTAACTATCCAGGGGATAGAAATAATAAGAAATGAGTAGGGTAATAAGTTTTGCCTATTCAAAACGTGATGTGGCTTGCTACCATGTGACATATTAGATAATGCCACCCTATGTAGTATGAGCTCTATCTATTCATTGTGATAAGTATCTTTATAACAAATATTGCTACAAGAAATATTGATTTTAGGTTGTTAGTGATAATGTATGCCCCTAGAATTGGTTGCATCTGTTGGCAAAACAAGGACATACAACTGAGAGGGGGGGGGGGTGAATCAGTTGTCACAAATTATTTGAACTTTTCAAACTTAACTTAATCTCATATCTGATGCATGAACAATCAACACATCAGAAACACAGAGAACACCAAGATTTTTACATGGAAACCCTGTTAGGGGAAAAAAATGGTGGATGTTAGTCCACAATATTATACCCTATTAAAAGTATAGAGAAGAATAATGGGAATGCACATGCATTCAGGAACACTACCTAGATCTCACTACTCAAATACAAGAGGGCTCACTACCTAAAGAAGAGAAATACGAATTAGATCTGCATGGTATGAATTGAGAAAATAGCTTCTCCAAAAGCCTGATTACAGTTCCAATTAAGCACAAAAATACTCCTTCACACTTCGCTCAAACTTCTTCACACTCTACTCTGCAATCGAATGATTAGATCATTATTCACATATTTTCTCTTCCTTTACTCTCACACACTTATGCACACACTACACTTTGCTCAAAAAATTGCTCTTATATATCTGCAACATGAATTTCATCAACAACTTTGTCGGCCAAAATATAAAACATATATGCAATGTCAACCCTAATTTACAATTAAATTTTTAATGCAAATCAAACACCGTCATCCAATATTATGTTGTGTCCCAAAACAACATCCTTGAGTGTGCCAAACATTCAAATTTTAATCTCCAAGGATCCACAACACGTTACAACCACCATGTCGGCCAAGAACATGAAAACCCAAACACATGAGAAAAATCTTCAACCACAAACACACTGATCAACACGAATATGCCACAAAGATAGAGAATGATCTAGAAGCATCCACAAGCAACAAGAACCAATAGAGAAACATCCACAACAACTAAAATTACTAGAATCACATCAACTTCACTCAGGAATACTAACTGAAACCATAGAAAAACTGTCAGAACACAACTATTCATAACACAATCAAAACTTCACGCAGACCTCTGAAACTTCCGGTGGATAAACTAGATACTCTAAAAAATAAACCCTTTAGTACACAACGATTGATCATCAACGTACTGAGCAAGACACCTTCATGAACTTCACTGTTCCATTGGCAACCTACAACTCTTTCTTTAACAATTTTCTCAATATCCTTGACATATACAACCTTCAATACATCAATGCTAATAGTGTTGAAATCAATGAAAACCACATATCAGCAACACAACCACAACATCCAACAATCTCCCCCTTTGGCATTGACCTTGCTTTTCTGGCAACTATAAGAGAGAAGCAATTCACAACGACCTCGCTTTTCTGGCAACTATAAGAGAGAAGCAATTGTCGCCATAGCATCAACAGCTTTGTTTTCTGCCCTTGGAATCTATTCAAACTTGATATCCACAAAGTACATTTTGAGATTATCCACTATTTTCTTATACGACATCAACTTCTCATCTTTTTTTCTAATATTCATCATTTACCTGATAAATGACTAGTTGTGAATCTCCATATACTTGTAGCTTTGTGATCTTCCATTCAACTGCCACTTTGATGCCAATAATTAATGCCTTGTATTCAACTACATTATTTGTACATGGAAACATGAGTCTATAGGACTTTGGGATGGTATGTCCTTGAGGTGTAACAAATAGAATTCCTGCACCCGACCCACATTGTGTGTATGACCCATCAAAATAAAGCCTCCATTGTTGTGTTGTCACAGTAAGAATGTCTGCATCAAGAAACTCAATTTTCATTGGACGATCATCTGGAAATGGAGCTTCAGCTAACTAATCGGCTATCACTTGACCCTTGATGGCTCTTCTATCCACATACTAGATATCAAATTCACTCAAGATCATTACCCACTTGGCTAGTCTTCCTATTAGAGCAGCCTTGTTGAGTAAATACTTTAACGGATCAATATTCACTATGAGTTCGACTGTGTGGGTTAACATGTAATGTCGCTATTATTGGGTAGAAAATACCACCACCAAACAATCTTTTTCGATGAAGGTGTAATTTATCTCATAGCCATTCAAATTCTTGTTGATATAATAGATAGCCTATTCCCTTCCCTCAGGATCTTCCTGTGCTAATAGAGCTCCCAAAGAAATCTCAATTGCAATATATAGTAATAAGGGTCTATCTTCTGTAAGTGGCATCAATATGGGGGGTGATATCAGATATTGCTTTATTTGATTGAAAGTTGTTTCAAATTCTTGATCCCATTTGAAAGAGACATTCTTATGTAACAAATGATTTAAGGGATTACTTTTGTCCGCTAATTGGAAGATAAACCTCCTGATTGATTATAGCTTGCCCTGTAGAGATCGTAGTTGACTAATTTTCTTCGGTGGTGACATTTCCATTATTGCCTTGACCTTGGCGAGATCCACTTCGATGCCCTTTTCTAAAACTATGTATCCTAGAAGCTTTGTTGATGTAACACCGAACACACATTTCTTAGGATTTAATCTGACATTGAACTTCTCTAGTCTGGTAAATATTTTTCCCAGGATCTCTAGATGTCCTTCTCTAGTATATGACTTTGCTAATATATCATCCACGTAATCTTCCATAAAAGTATGCATCATGTCATGGAAAATGGTGGTCATTGCTCGCTGATATGTGGCACCTACATTTTCAACCCAAAGGGCATGACATTCCAACAGAATGTTCCCCATGGACATGTGAATGTTGTTTTCTCCTAATCCTCTGGTTTTATTTTGATTTGGTTATACCCTGAGAAGCCATCCATTAGTGATAACATGGAATGTCATGTTGTTAAGTCTATAATAATGCCAATGTTTGGTAAAGGAAAATCATCCTTTGGGCATGCCTTGTTGAGATCTTTGAAGTCAGTACATATTTTGATACTATTATCTAGTTTAGAAACAGGTACAATATTAGAAACCCACTCAACATAATCAATAGATCTGATGAATCTTGCATCTAACAACTTTTTCAGCTCGACCTTTACCATCAAGGCAATATGGGGATGCATTTTCCTTAGTTTTTGTTTCACAGGTTTTATCCTAGATGGTAGAGATAAATGATGCATTAGAATATCTAGATCTAAACTTGGCATATCAGAGTAAGACCAAGTAAAGTTAATGTGTCTTTCTTCAAAGAACTTGGTGAATTCTGGTTTTTCTTGTTCAGTCATAGATGCTCCCAGATGTAGAGTCTTTTCTTTTTTTGTTGTGCCAATATTGATAGACTGTGTAAGCTCCACCAACCTTGATGATCTTTCATGATAGTGTTCTAGAAGGGTGTCAAATCTCCCATCTTTTAGTGCCTCAGAGAGGTTTTCACCATCAAATGTGTTCTTTAGTTTTACTTTTTCAAGATCTAATGCTGCCATTAAATGGTTTTCACCATTAGATCCATTATTCATGTTTTCAATTTTGCAACTAAAATATTTGACATCGTCCTAACCTGAAGCATCGTTATGAGAATTATGATTATAACTTGTGTTAGGTTCATCACAACAAAGGAAATTTATGATAGCATCATCATTCACAAAGATAGGAATATTGATAGGTTTAGTTGGTTCCCAGTTGATAAGTTCAAGATCCATTAAGGGTAAAAGATCATCCGATTGGCTAAGGTCAATGGCAATAAGCGTTATGATAGCAATGTTGTCAAAGTTATCAATGGTGATGTCAAGGTCTATGATATTACTCTCCTCCAAGTCATCTATCTCACTTGATATATGTCCATCCTCACTTGAGTCATCAATATTTTGTGATCAAAATACAAGGGGTCTAGTCCCTGAGCTTTGTACCTCCTCATGTGTGGATGCATACTCTTTTATGACATCAATTGGTATTTCCTTGTATGATGCTTTAGATAAAGAACCCCACTCATACTCATTAGAATCCGTTTCAGAGCTATCCCGCATTTGAAGGATTCTTTCAACAACTCTATGAGTGTTTTCTTCTTTTGTTTCCCCTGTATAACCCAATCTTGTTTTGTCTTTTAAATGAAGTATGAGAGGTTGAATGGGTTCTACAATGCCCTCTTTTCTTTTTCCAATAGGTCCTTTGTCCTTCATACCCCATTTTCTCTAATATTGTTTTTCCCTTTCTATATTGATTTGTCTTTATGCTGATAGTTGCTGATGTAGATGCTTCCTCATCTTTGTAGAGCCAATTGAGGATGGCCTTATCTTCATATTCATCCTCTAAAGTACCTACCTTTACAAATCTATCATCCAAAACCATGGTAGGTTGTGATGATTGTTGTGTTAATGTTGATGGTTGTCCATATGATCTTGGAGATGGCAACAATTGTGAAAAACACAAAGATTGTTCAATGGAATACTCTCCCATGCCTTTGTCTGTTAACTGGATCTTTTCTTTGAATTGCTATGATAGAGAATCCAGTTGATCTTCATTGTTTGATGGAGTAGAATTAGCAATATTTGTATCTTTTGACTAGTCCTTTTTCTCAACCCATTTAGATACCACATTTAGTTCCTTTCACTGTTGGATGAACTAGAAGTGTTTGCTTCCCTATTATGGGGCACAAAAGTCTCTTGAGTTGTTTTAAGCGTGCTACAATATTGGGGATTGTTGTAGTAAGCTGAAATAGTGATTTCTTGTCCATTGATAGGAAACTTTAAGCACTGATGATAAGTTGAAGGTATTGTTTGCATTTCATGAATCCAAGGACGTCCCAAGAGTATATTATAAGTCAGCTCTTTGTCTAATACTTGGAAAACAATATTCTTCACAATCGGTCCTACTTGAATAGGAAACACAATCAATCCCTTGGAGGATCTCTCCTCTTCTTCATAGGATTTTTATTGTGATCTTCCTTCTAGCATCAATAGCATTATCAGAATATCCTACTGCATGGGTCAATTTTAAAGTGCAAATGTTTAAACCAGCTCCACCATCTAATAAGACACATTTTACTCGGTGTTTGTGGATTAAGAATTTGATGTGAAGTGTGGCATTGTGCAGATGAGTAAGTGATACATCATCCTATTCAGAAAATGATAGGCATTGAGGCGTGGTTAAGTGTCCCACCATATCTTGGAATTGGCAAACATCCAGATTATTGGGTACTGTTGCGGCCACAAGAGATTGTTCTAAAACCTCCTTATGAGATGGTGAGATTTTAAGGAGTTCTAAAATTGATATTTGTGCTGGTATTTTCTGCAGTTGGTCGACTATGTTATAATGATTTGAAGGGGCTGTAGTGGTTTTAGATGAAAATCCTTTCAATATTACTTTGGATTGCCCCCTTGTTGTCACATTGACTAGTTGGTAATCTTGGTTTTCCCTGATTTTTATGACATTAATCTAATTGTTTGATGGGACCATGTTTGGGATCAAATTTAATGGTATGATGTCATTGATTCCAATGTTATCAGTTCGATTATCAACGGTATCATTCTTCTCAACCACAGAGATACAATGAATAGTGTTGTCATAAATGTAGTTTATAGTTTTACCTTTACTATTTGCAGAGGAAGATTCTCCCTTTTCATAATTTAGTAAAGGATTTTTAAATGCACTATGATCATTGTTCGTTTGATGTCCTTCTACGAATACTTTCCTGTTGTCAATCAAATCTTGTACTAGATGTTTCAACTACATACAATCATTTGTTTTATGTCCTTTGTTTTTATGAAAGTCACATAAATCTGCATCATTCCACCAAGATGGCTTGACTCTTGGTTCCGAATTTCTTGCTTCAAGTAATGTGATAATTCCATGTGTAAGAATTTATCTCATTATTGATTCTAGTGTTTGGCCCAATGGTGTGAATCTTCTTCGATTTGATGGTTTTTGATATGATTTTGGTTTAGATTCTCCATTGTTCGGATTGTTGTTTTGATTGAAATTTTGATTGATGTTTTGGTCATTGTTTTGATTGGTCTTTGCAATTGTTGTCGTCAATTTAAATACCAATTTCACATTTTGTGTTTCATTTGCAACATCATTGTTACCAGTATTTCTATTCTTTTGCCAAAATTTTGGTTTATCATTGTTATTGTAGTGATTCGAGGAGTTTGTATTATTTGATCCTTCATTGTAGTGTTTTATTACCCCTATTTTAACCAAGGCTTCTTCGATCTTGAGCTCATTTTCAATCACTTTCTCAAATATAGGTGGAAATTGTAGTTCAAGCCTATAGCTCATTTCATTAGTTAGATTGTCAATGAATAGTTCCATCTTTTCCTTTTCAAGTATGGAACAAGGATACCTAGAAAACAACCTTTGTCATCGTTGCAGAAATGAGAGGAATGTTTCACCTTTCTTTTGTTTGGTATTGTAAAGGTCCTTTATTGTTATCTCATGTTGAATATTATAGGAGAATTGTGAGATAAACCTATTGACTAGTTCTTCAAAAGATCAAATTCCTGGTTGTAATTTAGAGAACCATTCCATACATTGACTTCCTAGGCTTCTTGGAAACAACCTCATTAGATAAGTTTCCTCTTGTGCAAATTCTAAACTCATGGTTCTAAATTCCGTCACATGATCAATGGGATCAGTTTTATTGTTGTACTTGTCATATTTTGGGAATTCGCAATGTCTAGGAAATGGTATCATGTCTACACTTGGATCAAAAGGATAGGAACAAATGTCCTTTAACGAGTACCTTTTTGTGGTCCCTTTTTGCATATCTTGAAGTTGTTGTTGCAAGTTTTGCATTTGATGTGTTAAGACATTTACTTGATCTGTGTGTTGTGTGTTTTGTGGTTCCGTTTTAGTTGCTATAGGTGCTTCTTTTAGTCGATTAACATCAAAGTCCTTTGGAAGTTTTGCACCTAGTTCAGCTAGCATCAAAAGGTATTTTTCCATATCTTGTTCTAAGACTTTTTCCATGAATTTGTGGAAGTTAGGATCTTGTTGTGTAGTTTGAATATCCTCTTGGGTTATTTCATTACTGTCCTTTTGGTGGAATCTATGAAAGGTATTTTCTTCAACCATGGCATTTAGTGTTTCAATTTCTTTTTCTCTAAGTTTCTATCTTTGTAACCTTGTCAAAATTGGCATACAAGTGTTGTAATCTTTACTAAACTTTGATCTTTTTGTTTGGATGAGTGCCAATAGATATTAACGAAGTCAAATAGAATGATAAAATCTATTGATGAGACAAAGTTAAAATCTAATTATTTTGCTTTGTTTCATGATTGTAGGATGACTGATCATGATAATGAAACTTAGTGTAATCATCAAGAGTTGTGTTTGATGATAAGGAACTTTAAAATTGTAACATCTTGGTTTAATTTGAAAGAGTTTAGCTTGTAAGGTCCTATTTTTTCAAGTTTAAGACACTGGTTGGACTGAGAAAATATTTTTTTTCTGACAAAGATCCCAGTTCTAATGTCAACAGTTTGATAGGAGTTTAAAATAGCTCTCTAGTTTTTTGCTTTGTGGATGCGCTTTAACAAACTTTAGATGTGCTAAAATAGAATGTGAATGCGTTGTAAGATAGGGTGTATGCATTTTCATACAGGGTATATGCACTATAAAATAGGTTGTATGTGCTCATAGATTGGGTATATGCACTGACAGACTGGGTAAATGCATTGATAGACTGGATAGATGTGCTGAAACAGAGTTTAAATGCACTAATATTTTGGATAAATGTGTCTACGGATTGGATGTAGATGTGTTGTAAAACTGGATAGATGCACTAAAACAGAGTTTTGATGTGTCATTTAAACTAGGCAGATGCGCTAAAAGACTAGGTATATGTGCTAAAACAAAGTGTAAATGCATTGGTCTAGGAATTGTCAATATTTTCACAGTTTCGTTCAGTTATTCTACTTTTTCTCCAAAAAAATATCAATTCCAAGTTGTAATTTTCTAACCAAATGAATCTTTTGGAGCGGTGTTTTGCTTGTAAATATTTGTAGTTTGATGATCTAATTGGATGATACCTTTTGAAAATAACTTCACACACAAAAGCCAGATTGTAAACAGTTGTTTCAGATTCTATGTATTAAACATGTAGTGAGTGTTCTAGAATCAGGTTTGATTCTTTCAATTTCCACAGGTTTGACACAAATAAAGACAATTCAAGAACTTTTCTAATTGTCAAGTAAGTGACTTAGAATATCACAGCCCACAGCTTGCAACTATGTCAGCTCACACAGCCCTGTCACCCCCTAGAGGGCGTCAGTATTTTTTCCTTTCCCAAGTCTTAACCAAAGTCGAATCCTCCACTTTTGGCCAAGGTCTCTAATATTTATATGGTGAGTGTCTTGGGGTCAGATTCTTCCCTCCCCTTGTACTGTGATATAAAAAGTGTTCTAAAACTAACACAGTTGGATTCTACACTAAAGTTCATAGATAGGGTATCCGTTTGGAGCGGAAAATGATAAACTCCCTCAGGAGACCTCCCAATCTTTAGAACAAATATTTTTGGGATGTTTATCTTGCACACTTCCATTGAATTGTGGGTTTCCACAAATTCACTTTTGATTAGAGTGGGTTGGAAAACCTGGCTTTAGTTGTTCCCACTTAGGTCGTTCCCGTAGGGTGAGTACTTTTTCCCACTATGGCAGGCTTTCTAAAGGATTTAATAAAGCATGATAGCAATTATAGCATTTTGATCACCCAGTTAAGGGGAGAGCTTAAGCCTATTGCTTTCGAAACATAGTATACATGCGGTTCAAACTATTTCTTTAATTAAGCTAGATGCGCAATATTAACCAAAGGAAAAAGCAATAATGAAACTAAAATCCCTACAAAAATTATTAGTAATTTGCAAGTTTTTGTCTTTGACTAGCGTAAGTTTTTCTCACAATTGTCTTTGACCAACGTGTTTTGTACCTGCAACACAAAAAATAGAAATTAGTCCTCGGATTTTTAAAATTCTACAAAAATACTCAGATGTGCTAAAACATAAAGTAAATGAGCTATAATAAAAGTTATATGCGCTATAGAAATTGATGTATGCGCTAAAAGAGAAGATCAATGCGCTGAAAGAAAACTCCCTGACTGGTGAAACAGAAACTTGGATGCACCGGAACAGGGGTCGTATGCACTGAAATATTATGTGGATGCATCAGAATAGTGTTTGGATGCGCTAAAAGATCTGTCAGAACCCTCACGCTAAAACAAAACACGTCAGAAGCCTGCAAGGATACTTTTCAAAAAAAGATGTTAAAAATGGGGGTTTTCAGTCCCACGGTGGCCGCCAATTTATGTGTGAGTAAAATATGTGTATATGAATGACCAACACAATCAATAAGACATTATATCAATATATTTAAACAACGATTAATCTAATAAATGAAATAAATCTATTGAAAGCGTCATATTGCTCCCTATCTCCAAAGATTTATTAAATCATGGGGCTCTCAGATTTTGATTGCATTGTGACTGTTAAAATGCCAATCTAGAGAATGAGAATGATAAGCTATATGATTGTTAAATAATGTGCAAACTATATGATGTAAAAGCTATGATGTTGATGGTTGATAAATGAAAGCTATATGTTGTGATATGATAATAGAAGCTATATTAAGATAAAATATAGAATGAAAGAAATGATTATAAACTAAATGATATGCTATTTGCTATTTCTATTTTCTAAAATGCTTGATTGCTCAATTGATATTTCTGCAGAGTAAGATTGCACAAAGTTGGGATCCTTTTCCTGTAGAAAGAGGTTGTATTTATAGATTCTCGACAACACATTTGTGAAGGGGTAGCAAAGCAAAGGTCTGGATTTGATATGAAGAATTGAATGGTGAAGGATGAAGAAGCCTGAGATGATTATGGAGATTGTTCCTCCCCACAAAAACATTCATCCAGAGGATAGGAATGATCAATGGAAGAAGATGAAGAAGTTTGGCTACAAATTTGTCTCCAATTTGTCTCCAAATTTGCTTGTGAAGATTTGAGTTGAATTAATTAGATATCAAATATCTAATTTGGTATGTAGATATAATGAATGAAATGAGGAAATTAACTATAGAAATATATTTTCATTTGAATATTTGATTTATTCAAATTAGTAAAAGAAGATATTTAATTTAATAAAACAAATATATAGAAATTTGTTTATTAAATTAAGATGGAAGAAATGTGGTAATTAAATAAAACAAATGTTTATGAACTTGTTTATTTAATTTAGATAGAATGATGTGATTAAAATAGAAGAATTTAATAAGTAAATTAAAAAAAAAAATTGTTTATTTAATTAAGATGAAACAAAATGGTAAAGATAGAAGAATTAGAAGTGAACTAAATAAATAATTTTATTTATTTAATAGTAGATGAATTAAAGGAGTCAATTAATCAAATAAATTGTAATTAATTAATTAGATTATCCAGACCATTTTTAGGTGTATACACTTTTTTACATTTCAAGAGGATTGATAACCCATTATTTCTTAGCAAGTTGGATATTCTAACACCACCCTCAACACATACTTACAACACTTTTTATTAAGGTTCATTTATCTCTCTTTAGAACCCTATTTTTTATGGTGTATAAGAGGATGTATTCTACTACTTAAGATCAAGTAACATAATCTTTGAAATGGGGTCTGCAGACCAACATTTGAATTATGTCAAAGATAGTTTGAAAATGGCTTTGCAACGGGCATGAATGGGCGTGAATACGAATGAAGGAGAATTTTTAAATCCTTAGAAGTAGGCAATGAGGGAGATGAAGATACAAATGTTGATGGCTCTACTGCAACAATTGCTTCAGTTTCAATGGTTGTTGTTTTGCGGCATTTGGAGGTGCTTCACAGTGATGTTGTGTTTCCTATCACTGGTGCGAGGGGTTGTGCTTTTGGGAAGCTTCACCCCTGATCCTTCCTTGCTGTTGGGTTGATTTTTGAAGCTTGGGTGTCTCTCTTTGGTGGTCATGGTGGGAAAATTTTTGTCATGTTCTCTCCTTCTACCCCTTTGTTGTTCTTCTTCCAATTTGTAGGGGTTGTGTGTGTGTGTTGCCTATCAATGTTTATGGTTGGGGGTGAAATGGCAGAAGTGGTTTCTTGTGAGGTGACTAGTGTTGCTTTCTTGAGTATGATCTTGGTGGGACAATTGCCCGCTTTGCCACTTGTTTTTTCCTCCTCTAAGGATCTATTTCTTTGTCCATTTCCCTTGCTACATCTGTGGTTGGCTTTCCTTCGTGGATACTTCCTCTGGCTTGTCGTTCTTGGTGGTGGGCTTTGGTGCTTGGGTTGTTTTTCCTTTGCTAGCTACACTTTGTTGGGATGAATTCTGAGGGACGTCTCTATTGCCCTATTCACTGGTGCTTATTATCTCTTCTTTCCCTCTCAGCTTCTTGTTGAGGTGGATATCCCTCCTTTTGAGGTGGAGTTGGTGTTTGAAAGTGTGGTCAAGCATTTTTTGCTCTTGTTGACTCCCCTTCTTGCTTCTCCCTTTGTGGTGAAGCTTGTTGGTGGTGGGGGTGACCTATTCTTGATTAAGGGATCTTTTGTTGCCCTCGTTTATGTTTTTTTGTTAAATGGGTTACTCTTTCTTTTGACCCAGTTGCTCTCATTCCTAATGGGAGCTAGTTTGAACCCCTTATGGGGAATGGTGTTCTGCTACCTTTGGGGTAGGTTTGTGGGAGATGCTAGCTATGTGATAGCTTGGTTGAAGATGTTCAAAGGAGTGGTGTATGTTCTTGTTTCTATTATCTTGTTGTTTGCTGCTCTGTTCTCAATAAATTTTCTCATATTATTGGGTCTGAAGGTTTGTGAGACCATCTCTTGTCCACTTTTGGGGAGATGGGGGTTTTCTGCTTGTGTGGTGCATAATGGTTTGTGCTAGTGGATTTGTGCTGCTAGTTCCCTATTGTAGGTGTGTTCGATGGGGGTTGGATTTAGAGCTCCTTTGAACCCCTTATGGGGGAGCTAGTTTGAACTCCTTATGGGGGATGGTGTTTTATTGCCTTTGGGGCGGGTTGTGGGAGATGCTAGCTATGTGATAGGTTGGTTGACGATGTTCAAAGGAGTGGTGTATGTTCTTGTTTCTATTACCTTGTTATTTGTTGCTTTGTTCTCAATAAATTCCTCATATTGTTGGATTTGAAGGTTTGTGAGACCATCTCTTGTCCATTTTTGGGGAGATGGGTTTTTTTTTTTTTGTGGTACAGAATGGTTTGTGCTAGTGGATTTGTGTTGCTAGTTCCCTGCTGCATGTGTGTTGGATGGGGGTTGGCTTTAGAGCTCCTTTGGAAGTATTGTTTTTTTCTCACAACCTAGGTGGGTTTGAGGTTAATGAGTATTGTTGTTTCTTGTTTTGTTCTTACTTTCTTCTTGTTTCCTCATTCTGTGACTTCTATCGAGGTGGAGTCATATCCTTTTGAGATGGCATTTGTGGACTTGGTGGATAGTAGTGTTATTCTTCAAATGGACCCCTTTCTAGCTTCTCCTGTGGAGGTGGATCTATCTCTTATTGATGTGGATGTTATTTTGGTTGGAAGGGCTTGGTGGTGCTTTTATGGGCTTTGGCTACCTTTTTCTCTGCTTCGTTGTCTTACCCTTCTATTGAGGTGAAGTGGTTTGCAAAGATGGAGTTGTTTTGGGTGCTTTGACTGCCTTGTTTCTTTCCCCTTTCCTGTCTCATACTGAGGTGGGGACTATGATTGGTGTTGGAATCTTGGTCTACATCCTATGTTTTCTTCTATAGTTTTTTTGGATTTGGGCCTTTGATGCTTCTTTGGCTTTTACTTAGGACTGTTGTTGGTTCTGAGTGTTCTGTCGCTTCTAGTTATTTGGTGACTAGGTGTTGGTTGTTAGTTTGTTGTGTTACTACGGTGTTTTCATTGTTTTTGCTTCTCTATTTCATTGGAAAAGTTTGATGATTTGGTGTTTGGAAGTTTCCTTTTCTTAGCTCTACATAAGGTTTTGGGCCCTTTCAAAACCCTACTTACCTTATCAAAAACATAATATTTGAAATAGAATAGAATCTAAATTTCAAATTAAATGTTGTTAGAGTAATCCTGCATTAGCTAATAATTAATTAATCTTTAACTAATCATTAGTCTAATTTATTCTCATGCACTTAAGATAAAATTAGGAGTGATTTACTATGGTGTTAAGGGACTACCACTTTTTCTTGTGCATCTAACAATAAAAAAACCACTTAAAAGTGAATGATGTGTGAAATATTTATCGAAACTAAAAATTTAGAATATCATGTTGTCATGTCACAAGTTTCTAAATATATCCAATGTTAATATCTCATGCTACCTATCATGATTATCCAAAACCTTATGATGCTAAAATTTCTCATGTACTCCAGGTCACAATCTATAAATTCCTTATTTCTTATCATGCCATGTTTATAATGAACTATTCTCCTAATAGTTTCAAGGTTTAATGAATCATAAATTTTTCAAATTATGTTGAAAAATATTGTTTTCAATGGCCAAAATATTGTGCCAAAACTAAAAATATTTGATGAACCAACTTTGTGCATGACCATCAAAATATCTTGTGGTTTTTGTAAATATGCAAACCCAATTTACAAAACACTATAACCTTTTAAACTAATATGTAGTAATATATCAAATATCTCTAGACATGATATGTAACAAGTGTCTTCCCAAATACAACCATAAAATATAACCTTAGGTCTAAAAAATCCAATCTTGTTAAGAATAGCTTCCATATATCACCACCGGGATAACCCAAAATGCTATAGAAATATCTTAAATGATAATATATCCCTTATTAAAACATCTATGATATCCAAAAAATAAATGTTCATAGACATGTTGATAGAATTACATCTACTCCTAATATTGATAATCCAATCTTCAAAATCAATGTGTAATTTAGGTATGTAAATGAATAAGTCAACAATGAAAATTGTTGAATGACCCAAAATGTATCAACAATTGCGAGTCATATCCTCAAACATCAATATTTAGAAAAATGATTTTTACATTCACTCACAATAAATATATATAAATTATCATCATCTTAGGAAAAAAACCTCCAAGTAGATCCTCCAAGCTATAAATATTGGAACATCATAACAATCTCAAACCCTCGAAATTTTGATCCTTTAGGACCTATTAAAAAGATAAATCTAAGCTATAAATCTCAATAAATAAAGTGGTGTGAAAATCCATATAGCAGGGTGATCCCACAATATTGGTTTACAATTTTTGGCCAAACTGAACATTGAACTGAATTTTTTTAACTAAATCTTCACTTTCGGGCACTTATAGGTGCTAAACCATGAGGAATTTCAAGATGATGCAAACTAGTGATTTGTGACATTTTGTTTGTAGATTCTATATATATATATTTTTAATTTTTTTTAATCAAATTTCATTTCTTTTTCCATCTTATTTGAAAACTAGTTTTTATAAGTAAACACCATTTTTAAAGAGTGATGCTCACCGTAAACAACATAACTTTTTTTCAATGAAGGATAAACTTCTATTTTTTTCGAATTTAGCTTTTTAACTATGATATCTAACAAGCTCATTTGATTTCATAGTGTTTTATTGAATATTTGTTTCTTAATCAAGTTTTGAAGTCAAACCAATTACAATTTAGGCATAGGCAGACCGCAAACAACATAACTTTTTTTGTAAGTATTGAAATTCTTTTTTTAAATTGGATCAAGGACATCAATACCTAGCCCGAACATATTTTTCAATGTTTTTTTGATAATCTACTATTTTTCCACGTGTAGAACAGAGAGCTTTATTTTTGGTGAAAAACCTATGTTTAATTAAACTAAAAATAATACATAATAAAACCAAAATATATTAAAATTATATTTAATGGATAGCTCGTCCCGAGAACTACCATCATCTAGTTGGTTCTATGAAGTTTCATCCATTTTCATCCTCAACCTGAACTTTGAAAGGCAAAATTTTACAAAAAATTGGTGGAAGAGGGGGAGAAGGGAAAAAAGGGGGGGTTTGAGTGAACCCCCTTTCGCTCGAAAGGGTGAAGGCAGATTCACTCGAACCCCCATTTTTTTTTAATTTCTCTTTGTCTCCATTTTAAAAAATATGGCAAAAATGGGTCACATAAAAAAAGGGGTTCGCTCGAAGGGGGGGTTTGAGCGAACCCCTTTTTGGGTTCATGTGAACTCCCCCCTTCATGTGAACCCCTACAAACCCAAAATTTGTTTCATGGGAGCGTTTTTGCAATTTTCCTTCCTCAACAGACTTGTAAACCAGTATTGTGGGTTTACCTAGCACATCTTATCTCGAGTCAAATAATGCACAAGTTAGTAAAATCAATAGTTTATGATATACCCAAATACACCAAAATCAATATGTAATTGGTAAAATACAAAACTTTCCCCTTCAAAATCTATAATTGAATGTTCCCCATGTGAGATGAGAGTGGAAAATATATTTACAAGAGCACCTTGGATGAGAAAATAGTATCTTGAAATACAAATTCTAAATCAACAACTCAAGTTGATAATTTGTGTATATAATATGAACTACACATATAACTCAATGAAACCCTTCTAAATCTCCATCATGGATCTCTAGTAAGCTACTCTTTTGGGTTTTTATGTTAACAAAAAGATCTAATACCCTATCCTTTTTTATTTTCAACATACTTTTTTTTTTCAAGATATAGGCCTCCAAATTATCAACAAAAAGCACAAAATGCCAAAATCCACTTAATAGAAAAAAATTCATAGTGATAAAATATCATGAGGAACTCTCAAGCTTCAAAACTAGGACATGTAGAAACATAATCAAACACATATGCTATAAAATAACATGTCACCATCTATGTGGATATGGTTTAAATATATAATTCATTTTACAACCATCCACTTACTAGATATGTCAAGGCTTATGTTAATTATATCATTTTCATCATTAGTATAAAGACTAATGTAAGAACTAATATCATCATCTTCAATTGTAGTAGTGAACATTCAATGAATAGTAAATAAGGAATTTTTAGTAGTGAACATACAACGAATGGTACATAAAATTTTTGTATCATTGGAGTAGGTGTCACCATCATCAATAGCAGAATAAAATCTCTTATAGGATCTTGACAACAACCAATTCTCTAGCCTCCACCTATGCTTATTAATTCAAGCAAAATAAACCCACCTTATTGATTTTGCATAAGGTTTTTTAGCATAACAATGCTTCACATAATGATAGGCTTGAAATAAGGGATACAAGGATATAGATGAAGACATGAACTAGAGATATAAATCATTCTACCACCATGTAGACAAGTTGCCGCTCTAAATGACATAGATATTTGACCATCTAAAAAAGTGAGAGAACATATTTGTACAAATTTGGCTAATAAGCAAAGATGGGGCTTGAACAATAAAATTGGTAAGATGACCTATAAATAATAATAATGGATCAACTTCACAATTTGAAAGAGATTCCAAGGATAACAAGGTAGGGGCAGAATTTGAAATATTAGATGAAGAAGAGATACTCACTTTACAACAATTATTTAGAAAACCTCTCGACACAAAATGGATTAATTGAGTATAAAGGTATATTCAAATTGACAAGACCTTTTTATCCTAGACCAACATATTTTTTTCTTATATTGTAATATTTTCTACAATCTCAAAATAGACTTTGAATTCAAATCCTCATAATTCATTTACAAATTATAGAAATAATTGGTTGGACCATTGACCAAATGTTTAACAATAAATATACATGCTATGAAAAATTCAACAAATTTGACATCTAACTATTCACTAATATCAATTTTGAAAACTATGTATGTTTGAAATCTTCTCTACATTCAACTAACACATCAACTTCATGACCTTTTTTTCACGTAAAACATAGAGATGGTCATCACAACCTTTCCCATCTAAGTTGGATGGCATCAATAATGTTGGGATGACATTTTCAAGCTTGTTTGAACAGTTCAAAACAAAATTTTATGTCCAAAAGTATTTTGTTTTTTCAAAAGCTTTCCCCCTTTTCTAGGCAATTCCAAGGATGATTTTGGCACTTATGCCCAAATATTCACTGCTGTTTAAATTTTTATACATATATAGATCCCATCATTTACTAGAAAAATATCACACTTTAAGAGAAAAATAAAAGTACCCGGTCAAACAAGGCATGCCATACCTGTGACTGGCAGTTTATTGCAGGTTGTACAGAAGCATTATTTCTCCCAAAACAACTATTTCCTTTGGCTTTCTATAGTACATCTGCACCAATTAAACAAGGTTTTCTGTTATGCCTTAAACTAAATTGATCTGCACTGGTTCCTCAGCCTGCACCAAGAAGCTTCCTCTTCACTACCTGCCTATTTGAAGCAGTGCTCACAAGCCCATGTCCTACAACTTTCTTTTCCTCCTCACAAATTCAATTCCCCATCTGCTAGATATTGCCTGTCATATTCCTTAAGAAAAAACATTTACAGTAACTCAATACTCATTTTCCTCCATGCAGCTGTACAATATTTTCAGTTTTACAGCTCTTTGAAAGCTATTTGTGTAGCTGAATTCAACATCAATTCATATCTAACAAGAACAATCTAGGCAAGCCTTCTCTGATGCTACATATTAGATTTATAGATGGAAAAGATAAAAAATGGAGATTTATTAGTGTAAAGCAACATATAAGCATAGAGTAATTTAGATTAACAATTGTCAACTGTGAATGTATGCAATTCTGAAATAAATGCTAATTTATAGAAAAGTAAATATGAAGAAGCTTAATGGCACTTTGTTCTAGGTTTGGAGATGAATAATTTTATTATATAATTTTGAAATTTGTATTGTATTAGGGCTGGAAATAGGATCTCTATTTTTATTTTTCCTTGAGTTCTATGCAATACTTGCGTCTCTATCTAGGTTGAATCCACACCTATGGATTTATAGACCTATTCTCTACCATGCAGATCTGATCTTGGATGCATATTTCTACTTCTTGTTTTATTGGATTAGCCATTGTTTGCTCTGTTATCTAGATTGGTGGTATGTAGAAATACCTTTAGAATCTTGGGCCATATTGTTAGGATGCACATTCTCCTATGTCAACCTCTAAAAAATACTAGCATTACAATCATGCAAAGGACAAGTAGGAAACACAGATGATGTGAATGTCCTAGATGAAGATGTTGATAGAAATGTTATTCCTTTTAGTTCACCAAACTAAAGCATTCATAGGATACTCCTTGAATGCAAATGAAATTCAAATCATGCTTGTGGATGATAAAACATGTATTTGAATGTCTCAATTACAAATACATAACAATCAGTTGTGCAAATGTGTGTTTTGTTGTCTCACAATGGCTAGTGAAATTTGCAAGAGTAAGCCCAACTTAAATTTAAAATTTAGAAAATTGGGGTCAAATTAGTGGATATATGATCAATCCTACACCCATGGAATGCCCTAAGTTGATGGAATTGCAAAATCTATGCAGACAAAATGATTGGTTGATCATGGTAGGTGTAGTAAATATAGTATATATGGAGAGATGCAAAACATGGATATCATGTATGAGAGTGTATGAGAATGTGTGTAATAGAGATAAGTGAAGGCTAGAGGGATAAACTCAACTTCATACAAGATTGTGCTATTTGTCAATATATAAACATATTATGTCATTCTCTTCAAAATTATATAAAACTAAATTTGAATGACATGGGTATGAAAATTTCACCATTACATTTTGTCCCTACTTTGAGGTGCATGCAAATCCTAGAATGATCATATATCTCAAAGTATATAGCACTCACAAAGATGCATGTAAAGTAAATATTCAAACATAAAATGATACTTGGATTTATATAAAGTTATGGATCTTGTTGAACATCATTTTGTATATTTATCCTTTGGAATACATACTCCATGGAATCCTATAAAATAAATGAACACTATGCAATAAGTAGCTTCTACCTCACAAGTAAAAACTAGGTATAAAATACAAGCATTTTTAACTATCCAGGGGATAGAAATAATAAGAAATGAGTAGGGTAATAAGCTTTTCCTATTCAAAAAGTGATGTGGCTTGCTACCATGTGACATATTAGATAATGCCACCCTATGTAGTATGAGCTCTATCTATTCATGGTGATAAGTATCTCTATAACATAAATTGCTACAAGAAATATTGATTTTAGGTTGTTAGTGATAATGTATGCCCCTAGAATTGGTTGCATCTATTGGCAAAACAAGGACATACAACTGAGAGGGGGGGGGTGAATCAGTTGTCACAAATTATTTAAACTTTTCAAACTTAACTTAATCTCATATCTGATGCATGAACAATCAACACATCAGAAACACAAAGAACACCAAGATTTTTATGTGGAAACCCTGTTAGGGGAAAAACATGGTGGATGTTAGTCCACAATATTATACCCTATTAAAAGTATAGAGAAGAATAATGGGAATGCACATGCATTTAGGCACACCGCCTAGAGCTCACTGCTCAAATACAAGAGGGATCACCACCCAAAGAAGAGAAATACGAATTAGATCTGCATGATATGAACTGAGAAAATAGCTTCTCCAAAAGCCTGATTATAGTTCCAATTAAGCACAAAAATACTCCTTCACACTTCGCTCAAACTTCTTCACACTCTACTCTACAATCGAATGATTAGATCATTATTCACATATTTTCTCTTCCTTTGCTCTCACACACTTATGCACACACTACACTTTGCTCAAAAAATCACTCTTATATATCCGCAACATGAATTTCATCAACAACTTCGTCGGCCAAAATATAAAACATATATGCAATGTCGGCCCTAATTTACAATTAAATTTTTAATGCGAATCAAACACCGTCGTCCAATATTATGTTGTGTCCCATAACAACATCCTCGAGCATGCCAAACATTCAAATTTTAATCTCCAAGGATCCACAACACGTTACAACCACCATGTCGGCCAAGAACATGAAAACCCGAGCACACATGAGAAAAATCTTCGACCACAAACACACTGATCAACACGAATATGCCACAAAGATAGAGAATGATCTAGAAGCATCCACAAGCAACAAGAACCAATAGAGAAACATCCACAAAAATTGAAATTACTAGAATCACATCAACTTCACTCAAGAATACTAACTGAAACCATAGAAAATTTGTCAGAACAAAACTGTTCATAACACGATCAAAACTTCATGCGGACATCTGAAACTTCTGGTGGATAAACTAGATACTCTCAGAAATAAACCCTTTAGTCCACAACGATTGATCATCAATGTATTGAGCAAGACACCTTCATGACCTTCACTGTTCCACTAGCAACCTACAACTCTTTCTTTAACAATTTTCTCAAAATCCTCGACATATACAACCTTCAATACATCAATGCTAATAGTGTTGACATCAATGAAAACCACATATCAACAACACAACCACAACATCCAACAATCTCCCCCTTTGGCATTGATGGCAACACATGATGTGAAAAAAACCATCAATGCAACTCTCAATCAACACTTACTCCCCCTTAGATTCTGACTCTTCTTCCTCAACTTTTTCTACATGATCTTCACCCCACAAGGCTCTTCTCCCCAGATAACTCATTGTTTTTCACATGACTCTTCTCCCCCTTTGACATCAATGTAAAAGATAAACATTATCTTCCCACATACAAACTCTAAACCACATATCTGCACATGTGACTACTCCCCTTGAGTAGCAGCCATAGAAACATCAATCCGGATTAGAATATAGCTTTGAAGCATACAAATTGATGCAAGTAAGTGCATCTAGTTCATATCAGGAGGGGTAATCACCCCTAGCATCCCTCTGAGATACTCAAAAGTATCCTTTGGCAACGACTTGGTGAAAATTTCTGCAACCTGTTCTTTGGTAGGCACATACTCCAATCTGAATTCTTTCTCATTCACTTTCTCCCTCAAAAAGTGAAACTTAATTGATATATGCTTGGTCTTAGAGTGTAGCACTGGATTCTTCGATATGTTTATTTCACTTGAGCTGTCACAGTATATGGCAATAGGTTCATCATATACTACTCTGATATCTTTCAGCATATGTTTCATCCACATCACTTGAGTACAATGACTTGCAACAACAATATACTCTGCCTCAGTAGTAGATAGGAAAATGGAATTATGCTTTTTTCTCAACCAAGACACCAACTTCTTCCCTAGGAAGAAAGCACCACCACTAGTACTTTTTTTGTCATCTACATCTCCTGCCCAATCCGCATCAGTATATGCACTCAATGTAAGATCGTCATCTTTAGGATACCAAAGCCCAAAATCAACTGTTCCTTTTAGATATATAAAGATTCTCTTTACAACAGTCACATGAGATTCTTTTGGATCAGCCTGAAATCTAGCAACCATACATACAACATTCATGATGTCTGGTCTAGTCTGAGTTAAGTAGAGCAATCCACCAATCATTGAATTGTATCTTGTTTGATTTGCCTTAGGAGAATCATCATTCTGTGTTAACTTGCATCCGGTCACCATGGGTGTACCAACAGGAGTTGAGTCTTTCATGCGAAACTTCTTCAGTAACTCACATATTTGGACTGAGATATGAAAATCCCATTGTCTAACTGAGTGACTTGTAATCCCAGAAAGAATTTCATCTCTCCAATCATACTCATTTCAAATTCACTTTTCATTTCATCAGAAAAATTTATACATAAATCATCTCCTCAAAAATAATGTCATCAACAAAAACTTCAATAATCAACTCTTTATCATGATCCAACTTAAAATACAAGTTGTTGTCAGTAGTACCTTTATTGAATCCAAGCTTCAATAAGTATTTATCCAGTCTAGCATACCAGGCTCTAGGAGCTTGCTTGAGCCCATACAGAGCTTTCTTCAATCGACAAACCATGTCTTCCTTTTCAGTCAGTTGAAATCCATCCAATTGTTCAACATATACTTCTTCTAACTCACCATTCAGAAAAGTTGACTTCACATCCATTTGATAGACTTTATAGTTCTTATATGCAACATAAGCAAGAAATAGTCTTATAGCTTCAATTCTAGCAACAAGGGCAAAGGTTTCTTCAAAATCAATACCTTCCATTTGTGAGCCGCCACATACTAGTCTTGCTTTTATTAGGACCGCTTCACCTTGTTCGTTTTGTGGAATTTATTATTACCACGAAGACCATTTAATTACTAATCACATTTTTTATCTTTAGGTGCGGAAACAAAGAAACCATGTATCATTCTTTTCAATCTGCATTGAAACCTTCCTTCATAGCTTCCATCGGTATTCATCATTGCAAGCTTCATTGACGATACAGGCTGGAGTTTTGGAATCGAGGCAATACTCTTACGCAATCCTTCTTTTGATGCACTTTTACCGCTTTATTCTTGTCTCCTACCTATAGTTTACGATTCTTTCTGAATGATTCAATCTCACATGCCTCGGGTTTAGGATTCACTACGCGTTTATGTTAACAATTTTCACCACTTCCACACTTATCTCTCCTTCTTGAATTTCTTGCGAAATGGCAGACTTGATTTTATTAATGCGAGGCATTCTTCCACTTTGTGAACTATCTTGGCGGTCGCATCGAAATCTGTATCCTTTTAATATCTAGATGATCTGCTAGAGTCCTCATCAGCTCTGACATTTGCACTTTCAAGCCATTTTTCTCAATCTTTTGTTGCCAGCACCCGGTAAAACCAAACTCAGCGGTAGAGTAACCTAGAAATATTCCTTCATCACTCGCGCATCAAACTTTCCTATGTCTCGCATCTCTCTTAATGCAGCGCACAGCTGCAAAATCTTGAAATATTTAACGGTAGGCTTATAGCCAAGAACATTGCATAGCTCAAAAGGAGTCTTACCGGAAAAACCATTGACATTTTGCAATTTAAAGTGGCACACAAGTGTTTACAAACTTCTCTCCAATAGATGTGAAAGGGCACATTTCCTTCAATCGCCTATTGTTCTAGCAAAGTGACATTTATATTCTTTCTCTCTACAACTCCATTCTGTTGAGGAGTTCGGGGAGCAAATAACTATCTTTTGATTCCATGCTCTTCACAAAAATAATTGAACTCCCTAGAGGTGAACTCACAACCTCTATCTAACCTTAGGCACTTCATCTTCAGACCTGTCTCATTCTCTTCCACATAGCTTTGAAACTTCTTGAACTTCTCTAATGCTTCACATTTTTCTCTTAAGAAAGCAACAATATCATCCTAGAGTAATCATCAATAAGCAACATAAAATACCTTTCTCCTTGTAGATTTATGATTCTAGAGGGACCACATAGATCAGTATGCACTAGCTCCAGTATTCCATTAGAATGATGATTTTTACTTCGAAAAGAAACTCTATTTTTTTTTACCCATCTGACATTCCTTGCATATTGTATTAGCAGGCTTCACTAACTTAGGTAGATCTCTTACTGCTTGAATGGTGCTTACCTTGACAATGTTATCAAAATTCACATGACACAGCCTCCTATGCCATAACCAGCTTTCATCTACTTGAGCAATTAAACAACTTACATTACCAACACTCAAGTAAAAAATGTTACCTCTTGTCTTTGTACCTAAAGCAATCATATTTCCAAAACTTCCAAGTATCCTGCATCTTCCATCTTGGAACTAAAGATCATAACCCTTTTCCACCATCTGTCCAACACTCAACAAGTTGTGCTTCAAGCCTTCAACATAAAGGACATCATCAGTGTTATGTTTACCACCAAGACAAATAGATCCTCTGCCACGGATCGCACTAGCATTGTTATCTCTGAATCTTACAACCCCACCATCATATTTCTCTAGACTTACAAATTTTCTTTTGTTACCAGTCATATGATGTGAGCATCAGTTGTCAGTAACCCACTCATCCTTTTCTTCGATTTGGGCTGCAAGAGCTTTCTCAACTTTAGCAGATTCAGTATCTATTGGACCATTTTCCTCGATAGCAATGAAAACCTATTCATCTTCATTTCCATTTTATTTATCAAATTCTTCATCAGTCACACCTTCTTCAACAAAATAACACTTCTTTTGAAATCTAGGTTTGTATGGTTTAGACCTAGAAACTCTTTCAGGACACCTTGAAGCAAAATGACTTATTTTACTGCAAGAGAAACATTTAATAGGCAACTTTCCTTTATACTTTTCCTCTACCTTCTTTCTTCGCAATCAATGCTTCCAGTTCTTCAACCTCTCTTTCTTCTTCTTCAAGTTGTTTCATCTCTTCCTCATACTCAAATGTTTTTTCTAGAAATTTCTCCCGGATCATATCTTTGCATGTTTCTTCCAGATACAAAAGCCTTAAACGCAAATTCAGTCTTAGGGAAAGAATCACCAAATTCACTTAACTCAAAGGCAACAAATTTACCAATCAACATATCCCTTGTCACATTTGTTACTGATCTAAACTCTTCAATAACATGAGCCTTTGACTTGTAAGAGGGAGGAAATTATCTGAGCACTTTAGCTGCAATTTCTTGTTCATCCAAAATACCACCGACACATCTAATACCCATCACAATTTCATTTACTCTTTGCATAAAAGAAGAAATATTTTCATCTTCACCCATCTTCAAATTTTCATACTTGCCTTTCAAACTCTATAGCTTAGCGACCTTCACATGTACATCTCCTTCATACAAAGTCTCTAGGTTCTTCCAAATCTCATGAGTTGTCTTCAGACCTATCAAATTTGTCATTTACGAATCTGTCAGAGCACTCAACAAAGCTTCAATAGCCTTGATATTAGTCTCAACCTCTTTGATCTCATCAGGAGTGGAAGGACCATTCTGAGGAATAGTATATCTATTCTTTGTAATCTTCCAGAAGGGTTCACCAATACACCTCAAATGACACTCCATTCTAGCTTTCCATAGTGAGTAGTTTGTTCCATTGAATCTAGGATTGTCCTTCTTGTATGATGCCATCTCGAGATCACCTCAAGCTTTTAAAGCTTCTTGAGGAGAACACGCTCACATTACCAATTGTTGAAAAACAAGGACAAACGAAGAGGGGAATTGAACGATTTGTCAGCGATTATTTAAACTTTTCAAACTTAATTTAGCAATCACCGGATCTAATGCATGAACAATAAAACATAAATAATCAACACATCAAAAACATAGAGAGCACCAAGATTTTTACATGGAAACCCTATTAGGAGGAAAACCATGATGGATGTTAGTACAAAATATTATACCCTATTAAAAGTATAGAGAAGAATAATGGGAATGCACATGCATTTAGGAACACTGCCTAGAGCTCACTACTCAAATACAAGAGGGCTCACTGCCCAAAGAAGAGAAATACAAATTAGATCTACAAGGTATGGTGAAAATAGCTTCTCCAAAAGCTTGATTACAGTTCCAGTTAAGCACAAAAATACTCCTTCACACTTTACTCAAACTTCTTCACACTCTGCTCTGCAATCGAATGATTAGATCATTATTCACACATTTTCTCTTCCTCTGCTCTCACACACTTATGCACACACTACACTTTGCTCAAAAAATCACTCTCATATATCTGTAGCATGAATTTCATCAACAACTTCGTCGGCCAAAAGAAATATGAAAATAGAAAACATATATGCAATGTCGACCCTAATTTACCCTAATTTACAATTAAATTTTTAATGTGAATCAAACACTGTCGGCCAATATTATGTTGTGGCCCAAAACAACATCCTTGAGCATGCCAAACATTCAAATTTTAATCTCCAAGGATCCACAACATGTTACAACCACCATGTTGGCCAAGAACATGAAAACCGAACACACATGAGAAAAATATTAGAACACAAACATACAGATCAAGCGTAGACATGCCACAAAGATAGAGAATGATCTAGAAGAATCCACAAGCAACAAGAACCAACAGAGAAACATTCGCAAGAACTGAAATTACTAGAATCACATCAACTTCAATCAAGAATACTAATTGAAACCACAGAAAAACTATCAGAACACAACTGCTCATAACACGATCAAAACTTCACGCAAACCTTTGAAACTTCTGATGGATAAAATAGATACTTTTAGAAATAAACCCTTTAGTCCACAATGATTGATCTTCAACGTACTAAGAAAGACACCTTCATGACCTTCACTATTGCACTGGCAACCTGCAACTCTTTTTTTAACAATTTTCTCAATATCCTTGACATATACAACCTTCAATACATCAATGCTAATAGTGTTGACATCAATGACAACCACATAAGCAACACAACCACAACATCCAATAGCATCCATATGATACAAGGAATTGGAGGAGAGGGAAGTATTTTAAATTTAATATAATTGTTATTGGAAGATGAACATGCAAGCATATAAGTCATGTAAAGTAAGTGTCATGAACATGTCATGTAACAAGCATACAAAATATCAAGAAATGGAAATCAAATGGGCTAGAGATGAGCTCAAGGTATAAGGTTGCTCCTATCCTATCTAGGGAATGTTTTAAGGTCATTTATGACCAATTGGGAAAAATATATTTTTCAAGTTCTCAAAAATGGTGAATAGAATATGTTTGAGAACACATTCTTTCACCCGAATTTGATACTATTTTTATGTACATAGCATTATATCACCTTGAAATTTGATACTATTTTTTTATGATCACTACACTATTTAATCTAGTTTGAGCTCCATCACTAGGACATTATAGAGACATCTTTTAACTTGGGTCTAACTACTTGTTATTTAAATTCTTATTTTTCAAAATAATGGTTCTATTGCCAACCTTTCTACATTAATTTATTCTAAAAATCTATGGCACCACCCCCAACATTGTCACTAATTTAAAGTAAATGGCGATATGATTGCTAATAAAATCATAGACAATTAAGGGTGAGGGATGGTACGATTGCCAATGGAGTTATATGCAGTTAAGAACAAAGGGTGGTGTGATTGCTAATGAAACTATAGATAATTGTAGGAAAATGATGGGGTGACCACCAACAAAATTATAGTCAAGTTAGGGAAAACATATATAATAACTGTGTAATTATAGGCATTTGAAGAAAAATATGTGTTATCACCATAAAAAATATGTATTATCACCATACAATTATAGACACTTTTGAGAAAACATGTGCCATCACCATAAAATTTTAGGTAATTTAGGGTTGATATATTAATCACACATAAAATTTACTATATTTTTGTGGGATATATGATAAAAAACCCTACTGTGATTATGGATTCCTATTTAAGCAACAAATATATTTATTCACTTGTTACACATTTACTTAATTTATTTCACACTGAGAATTATAATTTAGATTTATATTTGATTGGTCAATTGTAAATTGTGAGATAAGAGGGTACCTTCTCAAAAGGTGGTGAACAGATAGAGATTGCATCTCTACTTCAATCTCTCATTCCTAGTGAGTTACAAAGAAATATTATACTTAATTGTCAATCTGTATTATATTGTAAACACCTAAATTTGTCTCTAAACAATTCTATTGTGATTAATTCACTTCACATCATTACTTCCAAATTAATTATCCTAAATTTTCTACTAATATTAAATAGATAGCTTTAATTATTTTATCAAAATTAATCAGACCCTTATTTTATAATAATAAAATAAATTAGGACAATTCATTCAATTAATCAATCATTGTTCTAATATCCAACCTTAAATAAATAAAATTAAAACTTATTTACTAAACTCCATCATGCCCATTCCAAAAAATTAAATAAATAAAATCCATTTATTTAATTCCTCTTTGTCTCACATATCATTAGTAAAATAAATTATTTAATGTAGCTAATCATTTGCAAAATTCAAAGCATAATTAATCAAGGAAAATCTTTCCCAACTTCATGCAGAGGGTACTCTCTTCTCTCAATCCACTAAGAATTGATTTGCCTTGACAATTTCATTTGTCAAGCAAATCAATTTAAATTCAAATTTCAATACACCAAGATTGCAACAAATAACAAAATCCTTCTTTTATTTAAAACAATCATATAAGTACATCAAAATGTAAATTTATTATTTGCAATTGGCTTTCACTAGACTCTTCCTCTGATCTTTGCACTCCACATGATCTTCTTAGTTCCATTTGATGACTTTTATTCTACACTCTTCTTAATCTCCTACATATGCCATTACCTCATCTGAATTTAGCTTTGCAATTTGGTATTAAATTTCAATTTCAAACTATCAATCAATTCTCCTTGGATTTCAATTTAATCTTTCCCAAATTCCAACGCTACCTTTTTGTCCTCACATATTCAATGAAACTTTATCAAACTATTTTTTTCAACCTTGTCTCCCATGTACTACTCTAAATTACCTGTAGCTGCACATTAATTTTTTCTTCATGCATTGTTCTCTGGCCAAACCTCATCAATTTGTTGTTGTCTTCTTGATACCCATGCACCCCTTCCATATATGGTATTTCACTTCTTTAAAAAAAAAATTAAAATCTTTGCCACAAATGTGGCACAACCTCTTACTACACCGGGGTGGGGGGCCTAGCTCGATTGGTTAAAGCATCATGTTGCAGGCAAGAGGTCACGAGGTCTAGTCTCCCCCCAAACCTGTGGTATCGGAGGGCGTGTCGCGTCAGTGCCACCGGTCATATGAAAAAAGTTTACCAGGCGCACTGCAATTTATAGGGGGACGGATACCCGAGTGATTCCTACAGTCTATAAAAAAGAAACTCTTACTGCACCAATAGGTAATTCCCATTGAATTTGATGCCCCTTTATTGCCAATCCCAAGCTGAAATTGTATTTTTCTTCAAACAAAAAGGTGCACTATCTCCTCTTCATCACACCCTCTTCACTTAATCTATTGTTTTAAAATTTAAACATGTCTTTTACTTGGGTGTAATAGCCCCCTTGCACAACCAAACTCTCTCTCCTCACACAACCCCCTCTTCCACACCCCTGCTCAAACTTGATTTGCATTAAAATTTGTTTTATTTTAAATCTTCCAACTTCTTCACAACACATGGTCTCTTGGTATTCTATTTCTTGCTTTATTTTATTTAAATTATTTCCTATATGTCTGTAGTTGCACCCCCTATTTGGTTTCTTTTTTCTATTTCCTTTTTACACAATTCTTTTTATTCCCATGCCTCTTCAGATTCATCCAAGGAATCAAATGTTTTGGATTTATTTCTTTTTGAGACAAAATCTATCATAACCCAATTTTATTTCATATTTATTATAATATGGTAAATTGAATTATTGAAGAAATTCAATATATATTAAATGGAAATTTTGAAATTTTTGAAAATGGATTGAAAGAAGTTGGCTGATGTTGATTATGCAATCTTTTAAGATTATCTTATATGCTATCAAGAATTGAACATTATTGATAAATTTTGCAAGTGCAAGTGTGTGCAATTGCAGGGTGATAGGTTGAAGGATGAGAGCACGGTTGAAGTAGGATTGTTTAGCCGGATCAAACGGTAAGCCAGATGGAATCTGGGTGCACACACCGCAATTGGAATGATATTTGCATTTGAAAATTCATATAAGAATGACTCGATGATTGAAAAGATGCATTGTGAAACAAAATTTTGTGGAAACTTATATTTGAAAAAAAAATCAATCTTGAGCTTGTGTTTTGAAATTAGAGGAAAACGAAAGTGCGATTTGGTATGTGAACAAATGTGTGAATCTCAATTATGCATTTTTGTATCATTGTTGAAATGAAAATGAAAAATAATTTTTATATAAATAATAGATATGCACATAGAAAACAATTATATGTGAATACAAATATATGTATCTATATATAAAAACACATGAATATATATATATAAAAACACATGAATATATATATACATACATATATAGGGTGATCCCCAATCTTGGTTTAAATTTATGGCCAAATTGGACACTAAACTGATTTTTTCTAACTAAATCTTCACTTTCGGGCACCTATAGCGGCTAAACCATGAGGAATTTGAAGATGATGCAAACTAGTGATTTGTGACATTTTTGTCTGTAGATTCTAAATATATCTTTTTCAAAAATTTTGGAATCAGATTGCACTTCTTTTCCATCTCCTTAAAACTAGTTTTTTTTAGAGTAAACACCATTTTTAAGGAGTGACACTCAGTATAGCAAATTTTTTTCCATGAAGGATAAAATTCTAATTTTTTAATTTAGATTTGTAACTATGATATATAGTGCTTCCAATTGGTTTCATAGTGTTTTATTGAATATTTCTTCTTTAATAAAGTTTGCAAAGTCAAACCAATTACAATTCGGACATAGGCCATATAACACAACTTTTTTGTATGTATGAAATTCAATTTTTTTTGTTTGGATCAAGAACTTCAATATCTAGTGCACTGATATTTTTCAAAAAAAACTGATAATCTGCTATTTTTCCACATGTGCAGAACAAAAGCTTGATTTTTGGAGAAAACCTACATTCACAAGAATTAAAAATAAATATAATAATAAAATTAAATCTATTTAAAATTATACTTTTGGGAAGCTTATAATAAAGGATTACATACTTACAAAATAAATTTTTAAATGAATTCATTTAATCCCACAAAAGGTAAATCAAAAGCGGTTTTTTATCAACATTTTGATAGGTGTAAAAGAGACTTCATTATAAGTATGATTTAAAACTAGCGGGGTTATATCCAAGGGGGTTTGATCTAAGGTAGTTTGATCAAACCCACTTCAATTGGAATGCTTTAAATGAAATTTTTGAAGGCTTAAATCATTATATTTTCTAAAAATATGTGATTTCAGTAAAAATCAGAATCTCCCAAAAATTGTAAACCAGCTTTGTGGGATCACCCATTTATACATATATATAGATATATGTGTGTGTGTGTACATATATATAAATACATATATAAATATATATATGTGTGTGTCGAGAACATTCATATGTGTGAGCAAATTCTGAATATAAATATATATATATATTTATTTATACATATATATATATAAATATGAGAATATATATACATATAAATATATATATAGTGAGTTGGAAAACCGATAATTATCATTATCAAATAGATGAAATTTAAATTGATATTATGAGGAAATCCCACTATGGACATGGTATACCATCGAAAGAATGGCAAGAATTCAAATTTAGAATGGGCCGATATTATCCTTAATGCCCATTATTATTTTGAAACAACCTCTTAGTGGAGGCATGGTAAAATTAAGAAAGATGCTATTTTGAAGAGGATATCAAATGGAACGACAGTATCTATAGGTGATGCAGAGTAGGGAGGCAACTTCATAGGTTTCTTGAAACACAAAACAACTTGCTTATTCATCCATCTTTGATCCAACTTTCCCTTCACAAAGCACTTGCTCTACAAAGCTTCAAACACCCCAAAATTGAAATCAGGGTTTCAAACTCTTACTGAACCCTCAAACCACTTTAAACATCATAAAAATGACCGATTCAAGCCAAATAAAGTTCCCTCTAACACTGAACTTACACTTTTCCAAATGCCTACTCATAAGAGGCCTATTTGCTTGTAGTATTCCACCATGACAAAAATGGTTACAACTTTTAAAAAATATTAAATCTCCCAAAATAGAACATAGATTCAAGGACCCATTTGGGCCTTCTCAAAAACATTAGGAAACCAAATATACTTGTTTTGTAAAGTACCCTTCTAAAACTAACTATCCTACAGTAACAAGGCCCAATTAGGCCACATTAACAAAACAACACCACTCTAAACACCTTCCCAATTACAAAAAATTGTTCTCAAACCTTGACCAAGCCTCAAATAGCCAAAATCAACAATTTTTAGCCAAAGAAACAATCTCTCATTCATCAAACTCAAAACCCTCATTGTAGACCATTTCATGCTTGTAACTTCGAGGGTTTATTGAAAATGAAACTTCCAATCCTTCTCTCACCCTATCACCACTTCTAACACACCAAAATGGACCTGCACATGCTGAATCCTCCATTACATGATCAATTTCAAAGACCCTTATATAGACCCTAGCATCTAACCACCAAATTCAACCAAAACAATCTCATAAAATATCATCTAGGGCAGCATCATAAACCCATTCAATCTGCCTTCCCTACTCTTGGAACCAAAAAAATAGTAAACCTACAACTAAAAGAGCCATTTCACCAATTTGGGATCAATTACACTAGGTGGAAGGGCTTAATTTCCCATATTACCTGTCAAACCCTCAACTACAAGGTTCTCTGCCCGTTCTCAGGAAAAAAGGCTTACAAATCACCTCATATTCAATAAAATCCAATAAAATTGAAACCAAAATGAAGTTGACTAATTCCCCTATCAAATTCAATATACCATAAATCCAATACCCCACTATACGGGACCGTACAAGGGCCTGTAATAGTGAATTGCCAGTAAAAACATAGAATTTTCAATGTAAACAGGGGTTTCTCGTTGATTTATCTTCACATATATTTCTCCAACCTCTTCCTCGAGGTTATAAAAGCATATATAAACTTATTACACCAGAAATCAAATGGATACAACTGACCCTTACACTAACTGACCCTTCAACTTCCTTACTCTTGCAATTTTGCATTTTTTGCAACTTTTCATGACAACATTTTGACAATATTGCAACATACAACAAAATGAACTCAAATGACTCCCAATACATCACACATGGTCTATTATGACCTTATTTAATACCCAAATGACTCAAAACACCTAAAATCAACCTAAGACAAACTTAAGATCTTGTTTTCAAAGTGAACCAACATGGTGCCCCTGCACCATACACCCGGCTTGAAAAAGTTCTCAAGTCCCTTTGAGGACTAAGTTGCAAGAGATTATGCTTGATCATTCCACCTCCTTGTTCTCCAAATACTTCTTCATCTGGTGTACCTTTCCAATGAACTAGGTACTGAAAACTTGCACTATCTTTGGCCCTTTTGAATGGTTTGACATCCAAATGTTGCTCTAACTGCAGAGATTTGTCTGATAGATGATCCTTGGATCCTTCCTCACTTCAAAACATCATTGAACCTACATCAATAATATACTTCATCTTGAACCTAGGTTTACCCTTTCTTAAAGTTGTAATCACAACAAGAAAATAGTGTATTCCATCCTCCTTCCCATCAAATGCATGCTTAAACTCATCCACCTTCCTTAGCAAATCATCCTTAAACTTTTCACCTTTTTCTTCCATCTTTTGTATATGATATTTTTCCCCTATAACTACTACTTTAAAAGGTCACTAACCTTTGATGTGACAAAAAATGAAAGACTTTTATCCTCTTTGGAAAATATGAAGAAAACGCCATTTCAACATGCCTTTGAAGCCAACCTTGATCCTCCAAGATCAATTCATCCTTGACCTTCTCTAGGTCTATTTTTGACATCATCTCATTACCTTTTCCCTCCAACAGGGAATCATTATTCAAACTTATTGTCTTCATATCTTCCTTTTTAAGGGTGGTTGCAAACTCCATGCATTCTTCTTCCTCTACCATCATCACCTCAGCTTGCTTGGTCTATCCATCATCTGACTTTATCAACAAAGGTTTCTTCACATCTGGTTTTACTATCTCTTCTTGTCTTCTCCACTAAATAACCTTTCTAATAGGCCATGTAACCTTTCTCTTAACTGATAAGTGCCAACTTGATGCTTGCCTTGCTAATTGATCCAACTCGATCTTCCGTTCCTCTACCATTTTTTCTCTCATCTCTTTTAGTTGTTCCATAGCCTACCTCAGTTCTTTTATCTCTTGGTCAATTTCCATTTGTTTTGCCTTTTCTTTTTCCTTCTTCATCTCTTTTTTTCCCTCTTTTCTACAACACACACAAACACACAACTTTCCCTTTCCAAAGTCTTCTAGCTCTAATAGCAATTGGCGTACAACAAGGAGGCAACTTCATAGGTTTCTTGAAACACAAAACAACAACTTTCTTATTCATCCATCTTTGATCCAACTTTCCCTTCACAAAGCACTTGCTCTACAAAGCTTCAAACACCCCAAAATTGCAATCAGGGTTTCAAACTCTTACTGAACCCTCAAACCACTTTGAACATCATAAAAATGTCTGATTCAAGCCAAATAAAGTCCCCTCTAATACTGAACTTACACTTTTCCAAATTCCTACTCATAAGAGACCTATTTGCTTGTAGCATTCCACCATGACAAAAATAGTTACAAATTTTAAAACATATTAAATCTACCAAAATAGAACATAGATTCAAGGAACCATTTGGGCCTCCTCAAACATATCAAGAAACCAAATATACTTGTTTTGTAAAGTACCCTTCTAAAACTCACTATCCTACAGTAACAAGGCCCAATTAGGCTACATTAACAAAGCAACACCACTCTAATCACCTTCCCAATTACAAAACTTTGTTCTCAGACCTTGAATAGGCCTCAAATGGCCAAAATCAACAATTTTTAGCCAAAGAAACAATCTATCATTCATCAAACTCAAAACCCTCATTGTAGGCCATTTCATGCCTGTAACTTCGAGGGTTTATTGAAAATGCAACTTCCAATCCTTCTCTCACCCTATCACCACTTATAACACACCAAAATGGACTTGCACATGCTTAATCCTCCATTACATGACTGTTTTCAAAGACCCTTATACAAACCCTAGCATCTAACCACCAAATTCAACCAAAATGAAATTCATAAAATATCATCTAGAGCAACATCATAAGCCCATTCAATCTGCCTTCCCTACTCTTGGAGCCAACAAAACAATAAACCTACAAATAAAAGAGTTATTTCACCAATTTGGGATCAATTACCCCAGGTGGAAGGGCTTAATTTCCCATATTACTTTGTCAAACCCTCAACTACAAGGTTCTCTACCCATTTTCAGGAAAAAGGCTTACAAATAACCTCAAATTCAATAAAAGTCAATAAAATTGAAACAAAAATGAAGTTAACTAATGCCCCTATCAAATTCAATGCACCATAATCCAATACCCTACAGTACAGGACCGTAGAAGGGCCTATAATAGTGAATTGCCAGTAAAAACACATAATTTTCAATGTAAATAGGGGTTTCTCGTTGATTTTTCTTCACATATATTTCTCCAACCTCTTCCTCAAGGTTCTAAAAGAATATATAAACTTATTACACTAGAAATAAAATGGCTACAACTGACCCTTAAACTAACTAACCCTTCAACTTCGTTACTCTTGCAATTTTGCATTTTTTGCAACTTTTCATGACAACATTTTGACAATATTGCAACATATAACAAAAAGAACTCAAATGACTCCCAATACATCACACATGGTCTGTTATGACCTTATTTAATTCCCAAATGACTCAAAACACCTAAAATAAACCTAAGACAAACTTAAGACCTTGTTTGCAAAGTGAACCAACATGGTGCCCCTGCACCAACTAGTGTGGAACACAACTTTTGGGGAAAAAGCCGAAGGGGAATTCCTAGTTTCAAGAGGTAATTGGTGATTTTTCCTTCAATATTGTTACTTTTTATTTATTTTATAGTTTCATCTTTATTCCCAGTCATCAACTAATTGTTGCATTGTCGATCTTATTAATTGAAAGTAACTATACCATCAAACTTTTTTGCAAACTTTATGAGTAAACTTGGAATATCTATGGTTCTGTTGTTATTGTCTCTTCACTCAAATTTTCCTGGACTTGTAAATCCCACAAATTGGAAGAGCCATCAATATGTATTATCTTTTAAGGCTCGATACCGTTGATCTTGTATTTGATTGCATGTATGTTTTTAATTGTTAATCCCATCACAGGCTATCAAGGAAACCCGATAGCACTGTAAATGGTGCGATGTAAAATATGTAATGTCGCCACTCTTTAAGGGTAGGCCATCGCCAACATTGAAATATTTTTATGTCATTTATTTTATCTGTTTATTACTCATTCTCTAATGGATGCCCGATTGGGCCAATGCCATCACCCTCTCAATCTAGCATCGAAGGATAATTTGTTTATGCCTTTGTTCTACCTTGTCGTCAAAGGCGATGGTGGACTCATATCGCCCATGCTCTGTGCATGAGATTTTGTTACTTTTGTAGATATATGATACCCTATTATGTTGCCAAGGTCGTTCAGAATGAAGTTGGAATGATGGAAAATCATTCCTTAAATTGTATTTGCATGTGTAGTATAGTGAACCATCGTTCCATAGGAACGACAACCATGTTGTCCAAGAAGCGATTACACCCAAGCCGAGGGTGGGTGCTATGGTTTCACCCTCGACCACCTTGTTCTTTTAGAACCAGTCAACAATTGTGGTTTAATTTAAAATGACAGATCATGTATATTATATGTAAACTTTGAACCAGGGTTCCAAACCGAATCTGGGTAAGACTGATATCATGTATGCGATCATTTATCATTGTTGAATAACAGTTAGTATGCCGACCAAAACTTTTAAATTCATTCCAAAATTGATATTAGCTTCATTTTATTGTTCTTACATGAAATTGTGTATACAAATGTCAGAATAATTAAGCCTAGAAACGAGGCAATGGAACTTGAAGCTGCAACCATTAACCTATGGAAATGACATTGTTTTATCATAAACTATAACTTTTTAGCCTGAAACAACATTGTATTATTGTTAATAGTGAATGTTCTTTTGCAAACGACATTGATATTTTGTAAAAGTATATGTGTAGCTAAAAATAGTCTTGTTTATTAAACTGTTTAGCTGGAAACAATCTTGTTCATTAAATTGCTTGGCTGGAACAACACTGATTAGTTGAAAACTGTGAACATTCTACATGAAACAACTTGTTTTATAATTCTTTAGTAGGAAACAATACTTCTTCATATGTAAACAACAATGTTAGAATATCACAACTTTGTGAGAATGCAAAAGAAGCAACAATATGTGTGAAACTGTTAATATAGACTTGTTCTGGATTCTTTATTTTGGCAAAAGAAATGTCAAATGGAATATTATTTAATGATTGCAATATGATTTAATGTTTTGTTTCAGAATGTATGTACAAAGCAATAGCTTAAGTAGGTACATATATGTGTATGCACATAGACTTCAGCTATGTACCTACACATACTTGTGACATACCTTATTTTTTTCTTTTTACTTAATTCATTTTTAAATGGATAATACTTATGTTGAAAGTAAACACGAGTCATGTGAATGATATGACTGAATATTGTATCGTTATATTTGAATCATGTATCTGATTTCTTTTTAGAGAGTAAATTAGTAAATATGATTCTTCTTTTTTTCATAGACATATGTGAGAATAATATTCTTTTACTTGAATAGAACAATGATACCTAAGTATACTAGAGCACCTCAAGGTAGATGTTGCTAGAGGGTAGATAGCTGTTATGAAATGTTGTATTGTAGAAAGTTACCTTCTAAGATGGGTGCCGAAATGGAGTTTAGAGAGTATAGGTTTGCTTTACCAAAACCTATTGTTTGTTGTTGTTGCAACACATTTAATATGCTTGGCCAAGCAATATAGTTCATTTTGTATGTATGAACTATGTGAATATCACTCTCTGCCATTCCTACCATAGATCTTGCATTTTCTTTTCTAACTTGTAAATAGAAATTGCATGTTGATGTATGGGCATGCACCAAATTCCACCTTGTAGATTGTTCTCTTGCTAAATTTTTTGTGTAGGGTTGGGTATTCTTCAAGTTGGAAGAATTTCGGGGAAGTGTAAGCTTCATGGTTGGGTGGTAAAGTGCTTCAACCATGCTCTTGTCCACTAGTGGAGGAAAGCATCAAGAGAAACCTTATATGTACACAAGAATTTTTATTCTATGTTGTAACCATGATGTAATACTTGATGTACTTGGTGTAAAGTTGTACAATGTAATGACTATGTGGCCTTATAAGCCAAGTCAAACCTGATATTGTAATTTGACTTTTGAATTGAATATACGAATCTTTGACTCATTTTAAATGGACATGTGTTGCTATGATTGACTATAGCTACTAGTTATGTCTTTTTAATTTGAATTATATTCATGTGTCATTTACAATAATATTAATTAAGTGATAATTTAGGATGGGTTATTACAAAATCAATAACTTGACTGACTTCACCAAAGTTAATTTGGCAATGAAACAACAAAAAGAAGTCATCCAAATAGAAAGAAAGGATCAATTATTTCTTTCATGGTGATAATCGACCTCCTAGATCAAATAGTCATTAAAATTCAAAATGAAGACCAAACTCATATCGATAAACCAAATTTTGTTAATCAATGACAACAATGTCATTCAACCTCCACCACAATTGGCCACTACAATTGGATTTGAATTTAATTTTGAAAACTGACTGCAATATTGAAAAATGGCACAATAAATTGGAATCAATTAAAATGACTAGGTTGAAATTTAAACTCAACCAAGCCTCATCACTAAATTCAAGAAAATTCAATATTACCTCTTTCTCTTTTGTTGTTGCAACTTTTCTCTCCTCATCATCTATTGCAACATCTTCAATATCCATCACTGCAAACTCAACTGCATCTTCATCCTCTGCTACCATCTTATTTTTGTTATTCACTTCTTCACTTTCCTTCATCTTCGCATCTTCTTCATGTACCTATGTAGGGGCTTCTCTCACATCTTTCTCCTTCCATCTCGGGCTGCAACACTCATTTTTGTTGTCCTCTTTCTTCTTCTCACTCTTCTTCACCAATGTCCTCTCATCTTTTCCAATATTCTGCTCTAATTTTTGTATCCTCATTTGAATATTTCCCACTTCCTCATGGACCATTTGTCCCATCTTCTCAAATTTCTCATTTTCTACCTTTACCCAATATTGTTCCCAGAACAATATTCTCGTGCATCTCCTCACGACCCCGCCATCTTGTCTACTGCAATCTCACCTCAACTCACATTCTTTTTATTTCCACAACTTTTCCCTCTCACCTCTCAATTGCTCAAGAATCCTCGCACACCTGCAAAAATTATCTCAAGCTTCTCGAACAACTCTACCACTTCACACACTCTTCTCTACCTGCAGGTCCCGGTGGATCCTCTCCACTCTCAGGACTACCTACTCTGATACCAATTGACACAAAGGGTACTCCCCTCTCTCAATCCATTAAGACTCATTTTTCCTTGATAATTTTATTTGTCAAGCAAATCAATTCAAATTCAAATTTTGATACACCAAGATTGCAACAAATAACAAAATCCTTCTTTTATTTAAAACAATCACATAAGTACATCAAAATGCAAATTTATTATTTAAAATTATCTTTCACTGGACTCTTCCTCTAATCTCTGCACTCCACATGATCCTCTCATTTCCATTCAATGAATTTTATTCTACTCTTCTTAATCTCCTCCATATGCCACAACCTCATCTGTATTTACCTTTGCAATGGTATTAAATTTCAGTTTCAAACTGTTAATCAATTCTCCTTGGATTTCAATTTAATCTTCCCTAAATTCTAGTGTTGTCTTTTTGTCCTCACATGTTCAGTGAAACTTTACCAAACTATTTTTTTAACCTCATCTCCCACGCACTACTCTAAACTGTTTGTAGTTGCGCATTAAGTTTCTCTTCATGCATTTTTCTCTATCCAAACTTCATCAATTTTATATTGTCTTCTTGATACCCATGCGCCCCTTTCACATATGAAATTTCTCTAATTTTATTTTAGTTTTTTTTAATAAATCTTTGCCATAAATGTGATGCAGCCTCTTACTACACTAATCTTCAAACAAAAAGGTGTGTTATCTCCTCTTCATTGCACCCTCTTCAGTAAATATGCCACGTTAAAATTTAAACATGTCTTAAATACTTGGGTGTACAACAACCCATCTACACACCCAAACTCTCTCTCCTCACACAACCCCCTCTTCCACACCCCTACTCAAACTCCATCTGCATTGTAATTTTTTTTATTTTAAATCTTCCAACTTCTCCACCATGCACAGTCTCTTGTTATTCTCTTTCTTGCTTTATTTTATTTAAATTCTTCCCTATATTTATGTAGTTGCACCCCTTGTTTGCTTTCTTTTTCCTATTTCCTTTTTACACTATTATTTTTATTTTGGATTTATTTCTTTTTGAAAAAAAATCAATGATCTGAGTGACTTCACTGAAATTAATTTGGTAATGGAACAATTAAAATAAGTCATATCCCAATAGAAAGGAAGGATCAATTATTTATTTCACGATGATAATTGACCTCCAAGATGAAATAGGCATTAAACTTCATAATGCAGATCAAACTCATATAGATAAATGCCCTTATACGATCATATTCATGATTGGAATTTGGTGGATCGGGGTCAACTCCCCCGGATTTGTCTCATCAATTGGATCACTTGGTTGATATTGATAGGGCCATTTAATGCCCTTGCTTTGTAACTTTTCCTTGATTTAATAAATTTTTTACCCCTTGATGTTGGCGAGATCAAACTCATATAGATAAATGACATTTTTTCAACCAATGACATCAATGTCATTCAACCTCTACCAAAGTCGACCACTACAACCGAATTTGAATTTAATTTTGAAAATTGACTGTAACATTTAAAATGCCACAATAAACTGGAATCAATTAAAAAATGAACAAAAACCAAGCCAAACTATTTTTGGTGGATGTGAATTGCTTATTCTCCTAGGATGCTCTTGCATCACAAGTTCCTAGAATGAACATGCATAAAAAAAATGGCTTTACATGTACATTGACCCATGCTTCCTACTTCTCCAAAAATCCTCTCATGCAATCTCATCCATCCATTTTATCAAGAATATATTATTCCTTCACATAAATCCTAAAAGAGACTTTTTGGTTTGCAAAAGATCATTTTAATTAAATACCATCTACCATTTCCAAGAATATCTCTATGTATACCCTTGATATTATGCTATTCTAAATGAGCAAAACAACTAAAAGCTATGAAAACAAAATATCAAGAACACCTCGAGATTAGCCGAAAGAGAGTGATAAAACAATGAGAAGAGTAGATAATGCAAGACAAATGGTTTACCTTCCCCTTGTTGCTGATACTCCTTTGATTGGCCCTTGTTTAAGATTGGTTGTGTGCTCCTTGATGGCTCTATTGAAGATCACTATTATGTGTTTGGATGTAAAATGCAAGTGGATGTGATTGCAAATAGGATGAGTGCACAAAATGGCAGCATGTAGTTGCAAATTGACTAAGTGTTTAAAATACTCATAGAGAGGGGGTATTTATAGAGCAACTTGAATTCTCTAGAGAATTCAAGGGCCAAGATTGATCCAACAAGGTCAAGATGAAGGGCTATGGTGGGTTGAGAACCCACAAGCCCTCACATCTTGACATGTGGAGGGTGAAGTGGCCAAGGGGGATGAGATGGAGATGAGTTGTCAAAAAGGTACATGAGGTGGAAAAGGACATGCACCTTGGGGGATGAGAGGATTTCCACAAAAAGGGATTTCTTGTCCCCAAGTGGGAGTGAAAGGGACTTTTGAGGAATTTTAGAATTCCTCAAAAATCTACATGGGAAAAGGAAAGGTAGTTGGGGGGATAAATGTGAATTAAAAATTCACATTCCTAGGATGATCTAGAGGGTAAAAGGTGGGCTCCAAAAAGGTGGGACTTGGTCACATGTGGTGATTGTGACAAGTCCAAGGTTCTAGAAGCCTTGGGAGAAAGGAATGTGAATTAAAAATTCACATTTAAAGGAGAGGAATCTAGGGCAAATAAATGTGAATTAAAAATTCACATGGGAAAGGGGGCTAATAATCAAAAAGGAAAAATGGAAGAGTTGACCAAAAGGTGGTGCTAAATTTAGCTAATGACTTTGATTAAGGTTGTGCAAATATTGGATTATGCTAATTAACAGAAGATTAGAGGCAAGTGGCAAATGTAGGAGGATGTGACATTAATCTTTGATTAAGAGGATGCACATCATAACCTTGAATTAATTAGATTAATTCGGATTAAGGTGAGGTTATGGAGGATGTGACAAGGAGAGAGAAAGTGAGGAATTTTAAATTGATTTTTAAATCAAAAAGAGAAGGAATGACTAAATTAAATAAATTAGTGTATTTATTTAATTTAGAGAGGAATAAGGTAAAAGACAAAGTATCAATTATTAAATTAAATACTTTATCGGTATGAGACAAAGGGTGCGATATTAATTTAATAAATTAATATTACTATGATAGACGCCGAAACAATAAATTTAATCATATGAAAGTGATTAAATTTAGATGTCTACATTTTGCCCCTCTTCAAAATATTGTTGAAATAACAATGTTTCGAAGAAAAGTGAATGTTCACGGATGAAGAAAGAAATGAGGATGCCCCAGTGCCTGGTTTGGAATAGATGGAAGGAAGTGGTAGGGTATGCCCCCTCGAGAGGGCGGTTGGGGATGAAAGAAGGGGCCCCGGACGACGTCTCGATAGAGGGAAATGGAGGGGACCATTGGATAGAGGGCGAAAAAATAAGCAAGTTTTCCTTTTGAACGGAGTGGATCGGATGTACGGTGTGCGAATGGCGGCTCCGGGAAGTTCGGGATTAGTTAGAGGGATGAAAAGTTAAATAGGAGGTAAAAAATACCTTTGAGAGGAAGGGGTTAAAAGGTAATTTAAAATTTACCTAAGTCATTTTCACTCAAACAAGTGAGGAAAAGAGGAGGAAGAGAGAGAGGAGACGGAGCAAAAATGCCGCGGGATTACGATACCGAGATCGTGCATCGAGCGGATGAGGTGCGGAAGCGATGGACTCACTTCGCGGTGCCCCGGAAGGTGAGTACGGAAACCCAGGCTAATGATTTTGAAAAATTTGGTGATTTGGAAAAAAAGTAATCGAAAAAAGGGCATATGGGTTGTGTGGGGGGGGAAAAAACAACAAATGGGTAGTCGATAAAATTTTAATTAAGTAGAAAAAAATAAAAATTAAAAAAATAGTTAAAGGGCGATGAGACAACTCACCCATGATGCGTGATGGCGCCCTCTCGGTGTTGTGGCCCACTTAAGTGAGCCTCCCGGCATTTGGTAGCGGCCCGTCCGCCGAGGCGGACACGCCCAGGCGGCGGGCGGGCCGCCCCGTGTTGGGCGTGGCCGCTCAGCGGTAGCGGTGAGCCGCCACCAGGCGGGCCGCCCCGGCACTGCGAGGCGGCTCCGCCACAGGCGGCCGCCATGTTGGACCCAGCCAAATTAGGCATGGCCCAGCCCGTGAACCCCATCCGAGATAAACGAACCGCCACCGCAAGGCAGGCTGACCGAGGCGGAGCCGCCCGTGGTATGTGCTCCAGGGGGAGCCGCCCGTGAGCGGACCCAGCCATGGTGTGTGCTAAGGAGGCGGGCCCAGAGACAAGCAGGCGAAGGGATGGGAAGGGGAAAAAGAGGGAGGAAAAAATAAATGGGAAACAAAGGAAACTTGTCAGTAGGTGAATTATAGACTGATGGAATGGTAATTTTTGGATGCAGTGTTTGAGGCGGATACGGACACACGAGCGACGGTCAGAGGCACTGACGGCCGCATTAGGAGCGATGACGGGTGCGGAGCATGTGGCCTTGGAGCATGCAGGATTGATGCATTTTCTAGAGGTGCCAGTGCTGAGGGCTCATCGAGCGATGCTGACGGCCTTGGTGGAGAGATGGAGTTCGGAGACGTCGACATTTTGGCTGCCGACAGGGGAGGCTACGGTGACGCTGGAGGATGTATGGCACATCCTAAAGCTTCCGATATCAGGGATTTTGCTGAGTCAGGTGGAGTCGAGGGGGGCTGAGTTGGAGCAGACTATGAGGGTGTTGTTTGGGGGCGCCCCCTTACCGTTGCGTGGTCAGCAGTTGGATGTGGATGGATGCCTGACAGTTGGAGTACCAGCATTGCCCTTGTTTTTAGCGGGTTTGATTAGTGGGATATTGCTGTCGGATCGTAGCAGGCGGTTTTGTAGTTTACGGTTTATGGAGCCGATCCGACACATTGTGGAGTGGCGAGAGGGACAGATTGCATGGGGTGCGTGTGTACTAGCCCATTTGTACAGGGATTTGCATATGATTTATTATCGGGAGGCGATGAGCGTGACACACATGACGCTGTTACAGGTGTGGGCGTGGGAGCACATTGCGGTGACTAGACCGATTGTTGTGCGGGAGGGAGATGTGGATGAGTCAGAGCCGCTGGCATGGAGGTATGGGGAGGGGAGGGGTTGGCTTATTCGTCATAGGTATGTGGGAGATGAGGAGGTGTGGAGGAGGATTATAGATGATTTGGTGGAGGGAGACATAATTTGGCGACCCTATATCTGACTTAACCGAGAGGATGGAGAGAGGAAGGCTACGAGATATAAGCAGGTATTTCATAGCGCGATGTATTACGATTGAAGTGTACCACAGATAGTAGAGATGCCGGCGGATAGGAGTGAGGAGGCAGTTTAGGCGAGACGAGGATATTAAGGACCGCGGTGATATTTAAACTGACTCACGAAGGCGACCACAGAATGAGCGGTGCTTATGCCATTAAGCGGCATAGGCGTGACAGTGCGGGTAAGCGTACCACAGGAGATGAGGAGAAGGCAGTCACGAGGTGACGAGACCGGTATGACGAGGTTGTTTGCCCAACCACCTTTAGGATAGGATTACTCAGATTTAGTGGAATTGCGGGGAGGCGGTGGGTTGGATCGAGGAAGGATGAGTGGGCGTGGGGTGAGAGAGGGAGGACATCCCGAGTTAGAGATGATAGGGGAGAGGATGGAGCCGGTGGGTCGGGCAGGTAGGAGGAGGAGGAGGGGAGCCAGGGGGCAGCGGAGGAGGATGAGAGGGGCGAGATGACAGGAGAGGAGAGATCCGGACCCAGAGATTGGAGGACAGGAGGAGAGGGGGGATCCAGAGCCAGAGGCAGGAGGACGGGAGGGGTCAGAGGTAGAGATGATACACGCAGTGGAGGGTAGAGGGAGTCGACAGACTGGTATAGGAGGCAGAGTACGACAGAGGAGAGTCTTGGGACGTGCAGAGCAGGGAGAGGGGAGACAGCTGGAGGGAGGTCAGGAGGGGATGGAGGTCATGGGGGAGCCAGAGTTGATAGCGGGCCGGAGGCGATTGATGAGGATACAGACCGTGGTAGAGCATGATGGTGCTCGAGAGGGTACGGAGGCCAGGAGGCGGCCAGAGAGGGTTAGTAGTGGGAGACAGCAGAGGGGGGGAGAGGAGCTTCCCGTTGTAGAGATAGGAGAGAGTGAGGAGGAGCAGCCGGAGATGGGAGAGCCACAGAGATTGATGAGAGTGGGGAGGCATGGGCAGCCGCGGAGACTGCGAGCTTGTCCTTCCATGGAGGACTTAGGGGGTGAGCAGGAGGAGGATACTGAGGAGAGTTAGTAGTGGGAGACAGCAGAGGGGGGGAGAGGAGCTTCCCGTTGTAGAGATAGGAGAGAGTGAGGAGGAGCAGCCGGAGATGGGAGAGCCACAGAGATTGATGAGAGTGGGGAGGCATGGGCAGCCGCGGAGACTGCGAGTTGTCCTTCCATGGAGGACTTAGGGGGTGAGCAGGAGGAGGATACTGAGGAGAGTGGGTATGCCATGGAGATAGATGACGAGGTACCAGAGCTAGAGATTTGGGATGCCGAGCTGTTAGCAGTGGTTCCAGTCAGTTCCGCAGGGATTGTGATTGGTCAGAGTATAGATCAGAGGTTGAGGGTGGCAGAGGCAGAGGTGATTAGACTTAGGGCTGAGCTATCGAGAGCGCCAGTAGCAGGTGGGAGTACTGATAGATATATGGTGGAGGTGATGTGGAGAGAGAGGGAGATACTACAGACAGATATACAGGGGCTACGAGATGAGTTAGCCGCAGTTAGGTGGGATCGGGACAGACTAGAGGCGGAGACAGTTATATTGCAGGTCAGAGGGGCAGCAGTGGAGACGACTGTATCGACAGGGAGTGGGGAGCAGGTGGATGATCTCCGGCAGGAGCGAGATGAGTTACAGGACAGAGTGTTTTGCTTAGAGCAGACAGTGGGAGAGATGGGGGCGATGCGGGAGAGAGAGAGACAGATGAGGGAGCAGGTTCGGACCATCCAGGCAGAGAGAGACGCAGCACAGGCACGAGTACAGGCCGTGGAGGTAGAGAGGGATACAGTGCGGGCGCGAGTTCAGGTGTTGCAGGAGGAGAGAGATGCGGCCTTGGTGAGAGTCCAGGGGTTGCAGGGGGAGAGGGATGGGGCAGTGGTTCAGGCACAGAGTATACAGAGAGAGAGGGATGTTGCAGTAGGACGGATACAGACGCTGCAGGGGGAGCGGGATGCCGCAGTAGCACAGTGGCAGTCTATGCAGGGCAGTGCTGTGATAGGGGGAGAGGTGTATGGATTACAGAGAGAGAGGGATGCCGCAGTAGCCAGGGCAGTGGCTGCGGAGGAGATGAGGGATCGGATACAGGCGGAGATGACACAGTTACGCCTATCCCAGGAGGCTTGGGAGCAGGAGAGGAGGATGATCACGAGGGATCGGGACAGATATCGACATGAGCGGAATGCCGCTCGGGTCCAGGCTGCCGAGAGAGAGGATAGCACGAGAGAGGCAGGGTTTTGGATGGCAGCGTATTATGATGCGGTGCCTGATCCAGCACAGCGGAGATTCCGCTATATCAGACAGACACCTCAGATGCCAGCGCCGTCGCAGTCATTGGGGACACGGACCCGTGGCTACAGTGATTCACCAGGTTTTTCACCAGGCAGAGGGACAGGACCTGAGTCTCCACAGAGATCAGACGTGGGGAGCTCATTTGGGAGGTGACAGGCTATTTTGTTTTTGACAGATGCCCGATGGTTTTTGTAGGATGTATTGACAGAGATCAGAGATGTTTGATATCTCTGGATTTTGTACTTTGTCATATGAGGGATATATATATATATATATATGTATGATGGTCATGGGATAGATGTGATAGTATTTTGATATGAGACAGTTCTTATTGACACCATGTAGTATGTTTTTGTGTATGATGGATGATTATATGCATGCGTATATGGTACTATATGTTTATATGGATGGATGTTCTCATGTGTTGGTTTATTCATGTTCTATGATATGAGATGTTCATGGGGGTGAAGAGATGTATATATGGATAATGGATAATTTCACTTGTGCTTATGCATTTGATTTATTGAAATGTTTATGTGGATGATAGGGTTTATGCACTTATGTAATGAATGTTGTTGTGGATGCGAATGGTGATGTATATGTGTACCTATGGGATTCATGATGGTTTGCATGCCTAGTTGACTTATTTATCATGTATGTATGATGGATTTTTATATGAACTTTGTATATATATGCCATATATTATGTGTCTAACACTTTGTGATGCAGGTGGTGATGTATGTATGGATCTAACTTATGGTGATGCAGGTAGCGATGGATATATGGTCCTAGCACTTGATGCAGGTAACACACGGCCATAAATGTCGATAAGAACTGTCATGGTAATGAAAGGTGGGTATGGAGGAACGGTGAAGGTGGATGTCATTTGGCATCTGTCAAAAAGTATCAGTATCCTGAGAAGAATGGAAAAAAGGGGGAGAATATTTGCACAACCAAAAACCATAGGGCGAGTGTTAATGCAGTGATTATGAAAAATGCAATCCTAATTCAATTTTGCCATCTTTGGAGCACTGGTTTTTGCTATAGCATAGGACACGATACACCAAGGTACAGAGGACCAAGGTAGATTAGTGTCTAATGCATGAGACAGACACGCCAGACAAGAAGGCTATCCCGATACCGCAAAGTCACGAAGGCCTTGCTTGGGTCCGGTATTAAGATAACCACAAGCACAAAAAGGATGTCCAGCATAACACAAGACCTCGAGGATCTCGGTGGGTACTATGCGGGACAACCAAGCAGACACAACAAAAGAAAAGATCAAGATATGCCCCTATGTGGACCCGCCAAAACACGCCATAATATGATGGATCATGGTGGCCTTGACAAGGGATGATAGGGAGCTCAAATGGTAAACAAAAACCAAAAGCATCAAAAAGATCATAATCAATTTCAAACGTCCTTTGCCATAGGATCAATGGGATGGATGGGCGTGATGAGGTCTGTTAGGAAGGATGCATCCTGTTGAGACCTATGATGATGGATGCTAAGCAAGAAGATCGGTATGATAAGGGATATTTGGAATTGATTAGATGCGTTGGTACGAATGGGTCTTGTTTGTTAAGAACCAGCGAGATAAAGGCATAGCTTGATGACACCACACAAGGGAGACAAGACATAGGACTGACAAAACCTAAAGACCTAGGGGCTCGGGGGCCGATCAAAGATTAGCCTTGCCTACGTGAAAGCGCAGAGCCCTCGTAGTTCACGGAAAATGACCATGGATAAAGCGGAAAGAGGACAATGAGGACCGATGATGGACATAAGACGTGATTGACAAATGCCCCGGGGGAGGATCGAATGACCAACCTTGCCTACGTGAAAGCGCAGGGGCAACGTAGTTCGACAAAAAGATGGAAGTGGGATGAGAGTTAGATGGAGACCGACACGATGGATGATCCTATATGATGACGCAGATCGACGGACGAGAGACATAAGCTCGAAGTGGGATATAAGGAAGCTCAGGATGAGGGATAGGTAAGGCGAGTCGTCCAATGCTCAATCAACAAATATCAAGCGGCCTAGGCGGAAGTGGGTGGGGATGGAAGTGTGGATGATAACACTAGGATACGAGGCAGATAATGATTAAGCCCTTTATGGATGACGCCTGTTACCAGGTTTTCACCATCCATACTTATCCAAGGCGCCACCAAAAGGTGGTTTTCACCATAGGACGGATTTATTTCTCTTTACTATTTTTTGGATTTTATTTTTTTATTTTTTTGATTTTTTGATTTTTTGATTTTTTGATAGGGTAGACCAAGCGGACTTTAAGCGTAGAACCTTTTGAGATGTAGAATATTGACAGGTTCGTCGAGGGGGTCCCCTTCCAGAGTAGTCAACCTATAAGCTCCAGATCCATATTTAGCAGTTATGATATATGGTCCTAACCAGTTTGCTTCAAATTTGCCTTTCTTGTCACGATCTTGCTGAGTGCGGTGATTTTCCTTGAGCACAAGTTCACCAACTTGGAATTGCCTGGGGCGGACCTTTTTACTGTAATGACGTTTGAGACGATTCTGGTATACTTGTAGATGATCATAGGCCCGTATTCTACGTTCATCGAGTAACTCTAGCTGTGCAAGCCGAGCGACACGAGCATCTTCTTCGCTGATGAGGTTTTTCAAAGAAATTCTCAATGAGGGGAGCTCGACTTCGATTGGCAAGACGGCTTCGGCTCCATATACTAACGAGTACGGGGTGGCGCCTGTCGGGGTGCGGATGGATGTGCGGTATGCCCAAAGGGCGGGATGAATGTGAAGGTGCCAATCTCGTCCAGTGCTATTGACCACCTTTTTGAGAATGCGAATGAGGGTTTTGTTGGTTGCTTCCGCCTGACCGTTACCCTGAGGATAGTAAGGCGTTGACCAACGATGTTGGATATGGAAGGTATCGCATAGGTGTTTCATGGCTTGATTTTTGAATGGCTTTCCATTATCAGAAATGATGGTGGAGGGGATACCATATCTGCAGAGAATATGGTAGAGGATGAATTTAGAAATCTGAGTACCAGTGATTTGGGAGAGTGGCATTGCTTCCACCCATTTGGTGAAGTACTCAGTTGCAGTGATGATGAATGTATGGCCGTCGGATGATGGTGGGTGAATCTTGCCAATCAAGTCAAAACCCCATTGAGAGAACGGCCATGGTGCTAAGAGAGGCTGGAGATCTTGTGCTGGAGCGTGGACCAAATCCGCATGCTGTTGACACGGAAGACATTTCTTTACAAATTCGCAAGCATCACGTTCCATTGTAGGCCAGTAATATCCAGCCCGTAGGATTCTTTTGGCTAGAGCCATGCCATTTGAGTGAGCCCCACAAATACCACCATGTACTTCTGTTAGCACCGTTTGGGCTTCGGTCTCATTCAGACATCGCAGGAGGATTCCATCATACCCGCGACGATAAAGCGTGTCACCAACGAGGATGTATCGGGATGAACGATGGATGAAGGATTTACGTTGGTTGCGTGTAAGTTCCGGGGGTATGGTGTTCTCACGGAGGTAAGTATATATGTCTTGGTACCACGGGGAGGCAGGACCTACAACATCGCACACCATGTCAGTGTCAGGGACATCATACGCAGGGATTAACAGTTGTTCGACCAGAAACTCACACTCCGTCCGATCTTTGGGCATGTCAATCAAAGAGCCAATAGTGGCCATGGCGTCTGCTGCTTTATTCTGGACACGAGGGATTTGGTCAAACTGTATGGAGGCGAAATACTTCTTGAAGTCGTCCACCATGCGTTTATAGGGTAGTAGTTTGTCATCCTTTGTGAGGAATTCATCATTAACTTGTCTGATAACCAACAAGGAATCTCCAAAGACTTTCAAATGTGTAATGTGCCACTGTTTTGCAATTCTAAGGCCAGTGAGGAGGGCTTCATATTCCGCCATATTGTTGGTGCAGGGAAATGCTATTCTGAAGGATTTTGGGATATAGTCACCTTGAGGGGTGACTAATAGAATTCCTGCCCAGATCCATTGTGAGTGTATGAGCCATCAAAGTATAACGTCCAAGTTGGTGCTTCTGTTACTGTGTAGATTCCTTCATCTGGGAATTCAGTGTCTATTGGGTAGGCGTCTACTAGTGGTGCTTCAGCCAATTGATCAGCAATAACCTGTCCTTTAATAGCTTTGCGCTCCACATACTCAATGTCAAATTCGCTTAGCAACATGACCCATTTGGCCATGCGGCCAGTCAAGGTGGTCCTAGACAACAGATATTTCAAAGGATCAATTTTAGCAACTAATTTGACTGGGTGACTGAGCATGTAATGGCGAAGTTTCTGTGTACTGAAGACTAGCGCAAGGCATGCTTTTTCCATAGGAGAATAATTTAACTCATAGCCAACTAGTGTTCTACTGATGTAGTAGATTGCTCTTTCTTTGAGTGACTCATCATGCTGTGCCAATAATGCCCCCAGTGCGACCGAGGTAGCAGAGATATAAAGCAGGAGGGGTTTTCCTGGAATAGGTGGCATCAAAATCGGGGGATGAGCTAAATATTCCTTGATTTTATCAAAACCCATTTGACACTGTGTTGTCCATCGGAATGTAGAATCTTTCTTCAAAAGATGAGTAAAAGGTTGACATTTATCTGCAAGTTGGGCTATAAACCGCCGGATGGATTGCATTTTTCCCTGGAGGCTCCTTAACTGCTTTAGATTGCGTGGAGGCGGCATGTCTAGAATAGCCTTTACTTTGGCAGGATCAACTTCAATACCCCTGCGGGAGACTATGAAACCCAACAATTTCCCTGATGTGACACCAAAGACACACTTTTTTGGATTCAACCGCAACCTATAGTGCTCTAGTCGCTCAAATATCTTCTTCAGAATGGCCGGATGTTCTGCTCGTGTCTTGGACTTCCCTTATTGATATAGATAGATTGAGACCCATAACCGAAGTCACCTCACTGAACCAACCAACATGTCAATATTAGATCCGCTGAATCCAACTTGAAGATCTTTTGTATCCAATGTCACCATTTGGTTTGCAAGCAACTATGTTGGAGATCCATTCAGAGTAGTCAATAGGTCTGATGAAACCTGCATCCAGTAACTTCTCCAGCTCTTTCTTTACTAGCAACGCCACTTGCGGATGCATCTTACGAAGTTTTTGCTTGACGGGTTTGGAGTCTGGACGAATGTCTAAGTGGTGAACCACTAAAGCAGGGTCTAAGCCTAGCATGTCTGAATATGACCAGGCAAAATTGATGATGCCTTCTTGGAGTAGATGCGCAAAGATTGGATATTCTTGTTCAGAGAGTGACTTGGCTACATAAGTGATCTTCGGATTTTCAGCAGTTCCCAAATTAACTTCTTGTGTTTCTTCAATCAGGATAGATGACCTGGCAGATAGCTGAGTTCCCATAAGGGGAAGATGAACATCTCCATCTTTCGGCGCCTCTTCGAGGTTTTCGCCTTCAGATGCGTCCTTTATTTTTACTTTTTCTAGGTCAGGAAGTGCCTTAGGGAGGTTTTCACTAGATGACCTCTTTTTATTTTTCTGATTTTTATTTTTGCGACTGGAGTGTTCATCCTCCCCCAATCCCATAAGGTTGACGTAGGTGTCCGTAGTCATACTGACAGGTGTGGTGTTTTGTAGGTCCCAGTCAATGAGTTCAGGGTGACGAAGGGATAGGCTGATGGTGCAAACAGATAGGCATTCGAACATGGAGGATAAATCAGTGTGATCGACATCATCGTATGCATGTATGATGGACTCCTCCTCAGGTATGTCTTCCAATGAGCCATCGTCCACAGTGATACTATTGGAAGTATTAGATGATGTTGTGGGACTCTTTTGCTTTCTGTCATACCCAATGCCCACATTTTTTGGTAGCAGAGACGTATCAATGGGTTGTAATCGCCCTTGTTCCTCTTTACCTAGGCCTCTACCTTGGTAGTTATGTTTTTCCACAAACTTTGTTGGCCAAGGATATTTTTCCTGAAAATATTTCTTTAGAGGAGTTTCTGGTTCGGGCTCTTCGCGGTAGACCCACTGACTTATGTCTTCTTCTGGCGCATCTGTTTTGATACTTGGAGATACAAAGGTGGTGGTAGGAATATTTTTCCACGGAAGGTGACAGTCTTGTCCTCCTTTGGGGTAGCATGGGGAGGTTGACCATACTCATGTGGCGATGGTGGCATGGTTGCTACATTAAGAGCAGTATGCATTTCATACTCGCCACACCCTTTGTCAATGATCTGAACTTTTGTGACCGTAGGATCAGTGGAAGATGGAGCGGTTGTTACAGTGGAGGATGATGGATCGGAGGATGATGGATTGGAGGATAACGAGTGGGAGGTCCCCATTTCGACCCCAGGACAATAATGTAAATGGGGGAAAGATGCTTCTAAAGCTTGACAATACTCAAACGGTTGGGGGTCGGCATAGATGGTGACCTCCTGTTCATTAACCGGGAATTTGAGGCATTGGTGGTATGTGGATGGAACAGCCTGCATAGCATGGAGCCATGGGCGGCCAAGGAGGAGATTATACGGTAAGTCCAGATCAAGGACATGGCAGGTAGTATACTGGAGCACAGGTCCCACTTGTATAGGAAGACTGATGATGCCTTCTGAATTTCTCTCTGCATTGTCATAAGCCTTGATTGTAATTATCTGGTTGCTTAGGTCCGCTTGAGAATACCCTATCTGTTTTATGAACTTCAAAGTACATAGATTAAGGGCAGAGCCATTATCTACCAAGACCCTTTTTATTTTATGACGGGCAATTATGACTTCGATATGTAGGGGGCGGTTGTGATTGATGCCAATGTTGGGCATATCATTTTGGCTGAAATGGAGGTGGTGAGACAAAGCCAAGTGTCCCACCAAAGCTTGGAATTGTGTGGGGTCGATGTCGTTTGGGACATGGGTTTCCTGCAAGGCTTTGTTGAGGATCTCTTGATGTATCGGGGAAGACCTAAGCAAATCCAAAATGGATATGTGAGCGGGGGTCTTCCTTAGGTGATCAAGAATGTTATATTGAGAATTTACAGGAGCGGGTTGGACGGGTGTGGATGCTGCAGGGACGGTGATGCGGGCTCGTCGCGTAGTCACAGCACATTGTGGGTCTTTGGCTTTAACGTGGATCATGGACACTCGGGGTTCCACCTGCTCGATGTAATGAATAACACCTTCATAATTGAAGGGTACATTCTTGTAAGTCACATTATTGGTGCTATTATTTTGGGGATGACTAGTGGAGGTGCTAGGACCTTGGCTATGGTTTGGGAAGGCGTTTTGATAGATTTGCAGTTGAGCATTGGACGACGAAGGTTGACTGGGGTCAACCTTGATATCTCCTCGATCAATGAGATCTTGGACATAATTTTTTAAACCCTGACACTTATTCAAGGAGTGTCCCTTGATTTTATGAAAGTCACAATACTCATTGTCTTTAAACCATGCCGGCTTGGGTTTGGACTCATCGAATGGTTTGGTGACAGGATATGTGATGGGATAATTGATTTGTAACAATTTATTGAAAACAACACTCAAGGGCTCGCCCAATTGGGCATATTGACGTTTGGTGTTCCCCTGATTTCTTTGGTTTGACTGTTGAGGGGGACGAGGTGCCCCCTGCGGTACTGATATGGTGTTGGATACAGACTGTTGTTGCCCTTGGGATGCATTAGCCACTTGAACATGTTTGGTGTCTGTCACTCCATCATTCACTGCATTTTTGTTTTTGTTCCAAAATCGTGATTTATCTCCGAATGACCGTTCTTTGTCATGACTGTGTATTTTAATGTGTCCTTTGGCGATAAGGGCACGTTCAAGGATAGGTCCCTTTTCCACTATCTCAGCGAAAGTGGTGACACAGTGTAGTCTAAAATTGTGGGCCATGTCGGGATGTGAATTTTCCACAAAAAGAGTGACCATGTCTTTTTCTTTCAAAGGATTTTTCATTCGACTGGCTAATGCACGCCACCGTTGGAGGTAGCTGGTAAAGGTTTCTCCATCCCGTTGCTTCTCTTTCAAGAGATCTAAGGTGTCAGTATCCTTCCGCAAATTGAAGGAGAAGTAGGAGACAAACTGTTCTGATAATTCTGCAAAAGTTTTTATAGACCCCTTTTCAAGAGTCATAAACCAATCTAGAGCGTGGCTTGCTAGACTTCTCGGAAACAGACGTAAGAGATAGTTATCATTATACATGACTTCTTGACATTGTGCATAAAACTCTTGCAAGTGGGCCTTAGGGTCTTTGTCTCCCTTGTACTTGTCAAATTTTGGGATCTCGAAGTGTTTAGGGAATGGGATCAATGAGATGGATGGATCGAACGGATATGGGCATATATCTTCAAATTTAAAGGATTGTTTTGTGCCCCCTGCTTGAAGGTCCTTAAGGGCAGCCTTGATTTCCAACAAGTCTGAACTAGCTGGTGGTGGGTTGGGGGGATATGGATGATAGAAAGATGAGGGATCTTGTTGAAAGGGGGTTGGATTGTTAAAATGTGGGTTTGGCTGATTGGATGATGACATGACTTGATGATAAGGTAGGGGGTTTTGTTGGTATGGGGGTTGTTGTTGTGGGACATAATATGAATTTGTTTGGTGAAGGTGTGGGGTAGGTTGCTGAGGGACTTGGACGGGACGTTGCATGTTGGCCTGTTGGTATTGAAGGTATTGTTGTGATTGTTGGGAGGTTGCATAAAACGGTTGTTGGTGAAATTGTTGTTGATTATGGTGGTAGTAGTGTTGTGGAGGTTGCTGTTGTGGCATCGAGTGTTGCATGGACTGAGGTGGGATATTATGTTGTGGTTGGACCTTTGGACGTAAAAGGGACGCAAGAAAGGGAGATATGGTTTGGGTAGGTGGTTGAGAAGGGTTGCCTTGTGGTTGATAGGATGGTTGTTGTGAAGAGGTCAAAGTATTGGGTATAGGCTGTTGCGGATGAGAGAGCGGGGGTTGTGTGGGCACACTTTGTAAAGGAGGTTGTTGGGTTCCGCTCGGAATGTTCAGCTGGGGTGCGCCTTGTGGTGGTATTTGAGGTGGGATAGTAGAGTGGGGAACCTGTTGAGGTGGTGTGTTGGTGGTCCCAGGAGGAGGAAGCGATGTAGCAAAGGAAGTACCCCCAATATTGACTGTAGGTGGGTTCAAAGGAGGGGGTGCGGTTAATGCTAATGGCGGAGGTTGCGGAATGTTTTGTGGCATGCCATAAGCGAAAGGATTATTGGGATCGGGCACCTGGGATCCCCCTATAGCTGAGGTCGAAGCATGTGGGGGATAATTAACCTGATAAAGGACGGCATTGCCAAATTCAGGTTGATGCCAACCCTCAATTGGAGGAACATTGGAAAAGTATGAACCTTCGGGCGCATTTTGGGACCCTTGGAGTACGTGAGATGGGGCACCCTTGTATTTGGACAAGTCAACATTGGAGGGGGGTTTAACACCCTTCTCAATCAAGTGGGCCAAGATTTCTTCTCCATGCTTTGCAAGTAAACGGTCGGTCATTTGCACATTGGCAGGATTGCTAAAATGTTCCTCAAGTGTGAGTTCAGGTTGCTGAACCATGCTCTCTTCTCCATGTGGCGAGTTATTCTGATTCTCAGTGTTGGAGTGTGATGAGGTACCATTGTGAGGGTCATGTAAGATGTTGGTACCCTTGTTGGGATCTGATGAGGTGTTGTTGAGATCTTGGGGATTGTTGGATTGGGCATTTTGAGCTTGAAGGTCGGCCATCTTCTTTGCTTGTGAACGGGTCTGAACGGGCATGCAAATGCTAGATGAGTAGGTTAATGCCTTTGTCAAATGATTTGATTGTGATGGAGTGTGGATTGGATCTTATTGGACTTCGATCAATTGGATTGGATTTAAATTGGATTGGATTTGATTGGATTTGATTTGATTGGATTGGATTGGATTTGATTTGATTGGATTTGATTTGATTTGATTGGATTGGGTTTGATTTGGATTGGATTGGATTGGATTGGATTGGATTTGATTTGATTGGATTGGATTTGATTTGATTTGGATTGGATTGGATTGGATTAGATAGGATTGGATTGATTGGATTGGTTAGATAGGATTGGATTGGATTGGATTGGATTTGATTGGGTTGGATAGATTTTGGATTGGATTGGGTGTGAGAGAGAGACCTCAAACTTGATCACGTGAGATTACCTTTAGTAACCCTAGAGCTTTGATTGATTGATAGGATGATTACGGCACCGAATCCACCTTAAGCTAGGAATGGATTGATTGGGCCGAGGATGATAACTTGCAACACCGAATTCACCTCAAGATGGGGGCAAATTGATTGGGGTTGAAGTTAAAGACCAATAATCAAGTTCAAGCGCTATAGTCAATTTAGATAACCACTTAGTAATACAAGGTTAGGACGGTTTGACTATGGGTGGTGCTTGGAGAGGCAAATGGTAAGAAATGATTGGTGGATTAGGAAGAAATTAGAATGAATAGGGAGTTAAGGATAATCGTGGAGAATGTATGGGGATTTTGAATGGTTGAACGAAAGTTTGGAATAATGAGATGGAGGTTTAAAAGGGATAAATGGGGATTTGTGAAGGTTTAAAGTGACGAGATGAATGCTTGGGATGATGAGATAATGGTTGAGAATGGTGAAACGAAGGTCTAAAGGCTAAGTGAATCCAAATGGAGGGAATTTCGAGTGTTCAGGAGGGCGTAATTGCACCTTTGCAGCAAAATAGGGGCGTAATTGCACTTCTGTAGCAAAAACAGGGGCGCAATTGCACTTCTGCAGCAAAACAGGGGCGTAATTGCACTTCTGCACAAAAACAGGGGCGTAATTGCACTTCTGCAGCAAAAACAGGGGCGTAATTGCACTTCTGCAGCAAAAACAGGGGCGCAATTGCACTTCTGCAGCAAAAATAGGGGCGTAATTGCACTTCTGCAGCAAAAAACAGGGGCGTAATTGCACTTCTGCAGCAAAAACAGGGGCGCAATTGCACTTCTGCAGCAAAAACAGGGGCGTAATTGCACTTCTACAGCAAAAACAAGGGCGCAATTGCACTTCTGCGGTGGACCAGAGGCTTGGTTTGATGTAAATGGCTATGGCAAGGACTTTAAAACGATAATGATAAGGCCAAATTGTTAGGAATTCACTGGTTTTTTCACAAGAAAGCACTCAAACAAATACAACCCTATAATTAGTGTTAAGGGTGTGGCCAAAGTGGTCTTAATCTAGGATGCACAAGGTATCTAGGGAGTCCTCGATATACTCTCGGTACGTGAGGCACAACCGTGAACACCAGCCCGTCACAAGCGTGAGTCGAGGAACCCCAGCGAGATACTGAAGGGCTCGGACCAACTCTTCACGTCTATCTAGGTATCACCCTAGCTTCGACGCTCCGCCAATTACGACGTGACTGGATTGGGGTACAGCTTTCACTCTCCCCCCTTTGTATACCCCGCCGGTACGCGTGGTTGGAATCGTCCCTTGGGGTGATGAAATCCCCAAGCAGGTCCCACTATGAAGAAAGCAATAACCGCTTCCAACTACTCCCCAGGCTCACACGAAGTGCAAGGGGAAAGCGGAAACAAGCTACTACTCCCTTAGGGTAACACAAAAAGACAAAACAGCAAACAACAAATATTTACTCCTCCTAATTAAGCTATGTTCTTAGAAAACAGCAAGGATAATTTTAAAGAAAATGGAACAAACGGATAGCCCTGCAAGCAAATGTTAGATATTTTATCCCGCTTTCTCCATCAACTTCACAAGAATATGCTGCAAAAGGTTAGTACCAAACACATGTATCCCTGCAAGAACAACGTTAATAAGGAAAACAACAACTGAATCTGAAATCAGAGCACCAATTTTACCTTCCAGGGGGGCGCAGTCGCCTTTCTGTAGCAAAACAGGGGCGTAGCCGCCCTTCTGCAGCAAAACAGGGGCGTAGCCGCCCTTCTGCAGCAAAAATGGGGCGTGGCCGCCCTTTTGTGGAAAAATGGGGCGTATCCGCCCTGAAAAATGGGGCGTGGCCGCCCTTTTGTGAAAAAGGGGCGTATCCGCCCTGAAAAATGGGGCGTGGCCGCCCTTTTGTGAAAAAAGGGGCGTATCCGCCCTGGGGCGTGGCCGCCCTTTTGTGAGTGGGGCGTGGCCGCCCTTTTGTGAGTGGGGCGTGGCCGCCCTTTTGCGAGTGGGGCGTGGCCGCCCTTTTGCGAGTGGGGCGTAGCCGCCCCTCTGCGGAAAAAGTGGGCGTAGCCGCCCCTCTGCGTCGCGTTCCTGCAAAACTTAAACAACAGAAAACGTAAAATATGGGAGCCCGTTTGTGGGTCCCACCGGGCGTGCCAGAAATGTATACCCTTGATATTATGCTATTCTAAATGAGCAAAACAACTAAAAGCTATGAAAAACAAAATATCAAGAACACCTCGAGATTAGCCAAAAGAGAGTGATAAAACAATGAGAAGAGTAGATAATGCAAGACAAATGGTTTACCTTCCCCTTGTTGCTGATACTCCTTTGATTGGCCCTTGTTTAAGATTGGTTGTGTGCTCCTTGATGGCTCTATTGAAGATCACTATTATGTGTTTGGATGTAAAATGCAAGTGGATGTGATTGCAAATAGGGTGAGTGCACAAAATGGCAGCATGTAGTTGCAAATTGACTAAGTGTTTAAAATGCTCATAGAGAGGGGGTATTTATAGAGCAACTTGAATTCTCTAGAGAATTCAAGGGCCAAGATTGATCCAACAAGGTTAAGATGAAGGGCTATGGTGGGTTGAGAACCCACAAGCCCTCACATCTTGCCATGTGGAGGGTGAAGTGTCCAAAGGGGGATGAGATGGAGATGAGTTGTCAAGAGGGTACATGAGGTGGAAAAGGACATGCACCTTGGGGGATGAGAGGATTTCCACAAAAAGGGATTTCTTGTCCCCAAGTGGGAGTGAAAGGGACTTTTGAGGAATTTTAGAATTCCTCAAAAATCTACATGGGAAAAGGAAAGGTAGTTGGGGGGATAAATGTGAATTAAAAATTCACATTCCTAGGATGATCTAGAGGGTAAAAGGTGGGCTCCAAAAAGGTGGGACTTGGTCACATGTGGTGATTGTGACAAGTCCAAGGTTCTAGAAGCCTTGGGAGAAAGGAATGTGAATTAAAAATTCACATTTAAAGGAGAGGAATCTAGGGCAAATAAATGTGAATTAAAAATTCACATGGGAAAGGGGGCTAATAATCAAAAAGGAAAAATGGAAGAGTTGACCAAAAGGTGGTGCTAAATTTAGCTAATGACTTTGATTAAGGTTGTGCAAATATTGGATTATGCTAATTAACAGAAGATTAGAGGCAAGTGGCAAATGTAGGAGGATGTGACATTAATCTTTGATTAAGAGGATGCACATCATAACCTTGAATTAATTAGATTAATTCGGATTAAGGTGAGGTTATGGAGGATGTGACAAGGAGAGAGAAAGTGAGGAATTTTAAATTGATTTTTAAATCAAAAAGAGAAGGAATGACTAAATTAAATAAATTAGTGTATTTATTTAATTTAGAGAGGAATAAGGTAAAAGACAAAGTATCAATTATTAAATTAAATACTTTATCGGTATGAGACAAAGGGTGCGATATTAATTTAATAAATTAATATTACTATGATAGACGCAGAAACAATAAATTTAATCATATGGAAGTGATTAAATTTAGATGTCTACACTCTACATCCAATCTCCTTGAATCATGGATGACCTTTTTGTAATGCTCATACACCATCTTCAAGAGCAAACACCCTTACATATGCATGACTTAATCGATGTATACCCTATGTAGTTTTATTCAAATGACATAGTGTGGGGTACGGCATAGGGATAGACCATGGGAGCTAGGTTCAATTGCATTTAAAGATAGTGTTTAAATAAATCACTCAATAATTAATATACATTTAAATTGAATAATCTAATTAATTAAATATCTATCATTTAATACACTAACATTTGAACTGTTAGATTAAATAAAGTATGCACTACAACACACATCTAGCTAGAATTCAATAATTAATTTCACCTTTTATAAAGTAATTGAATTACCATACTTATCCAACTCTTAAATTGAATACAATATTTAACCTTAGGTCTTATAATTCTAACAAAAAATCTTGATATCAGTTATAACCCAATTCTATTTTATTAAATAGCACCATGGTCCAATATTTAAAATAATCTAATAATTATTACAATTAGTTTCCAATTCTTAATAAAATGAGCACCAAAAGAACATTTAATTTAACTTGCTAAATAATTTAACTAGATAAATCATAATACTATTTCACGAATTAAACTAAGTTTAAACACCATTATCAAATCTACTCTAGGTTATTTACATAGTCAACACCAATAAATTTAATAAGTAATTTTGGAAGACAAATAATTTGATTTATAACAAGAACTATAGAAGTAACTTTAGTAGGGTCATATTTAACTTTAACTAATTAACAAGAGTAATGATTAAAAAAAAAGAACCTTTCACATAATTAAATTATAGGAATTAACCACATTTTGTCATTTTAAACCAACTTTACAAAAGTCACTACTTGAGTTATTTTACCCCTGAAGCGTAATTAACGTAATCATTTAAAATAATTAAGATTAAACATCACCTTAGGATCTAGGGAAATTCCCCGTGTCTCTGTAAATCCCTAGGGGTTTGTTCTAAAAAAAATCTTATTTTGTTCATTTGTTTGCAACAGGTTCAAAGATTTGAAGGAAGATATTGTGTTTACATAGAACAACAATATTGTGTCTGAGACATGCTTGTGTAGGTATAAATATTTATTTGTACATATATATGAATCTATTTTTCTAAATGGAAAAAACATATTCAAATATCTTAATATTTATTTATTTGTTTGTCTTCTATTTTTTCCTTATACATGTATACATAGAATTTTTTTACAAGGAACGGTCCTTATACAAAGAATCCATTAATAATATCTTCCACAATTTTCTCCAAATACATTCACAAGTATAAGATGAAGATCAATCATTCTAGAGACAAGGTAAGCTCCAAGAGAGATCATGCAATTGGGAGGATAAAATCTCTCCACCCAACCAATCATGGCATCATTAAGCTATTGCAAGGCTCTGGACATTCCTTGAGTGGGGAGAATCATCAAAAAACCTAACATTTTTTAAGTTAGTACAACTCATAACCATCTATGGTACTGTAAAGGAGGGGATTCACTACTCCTAAGTCTCTAGGAAAAAGAAGAGTCTACAGGGAGCGACTAGCCCTTGATTACCTCAAAGTACAAGCTCAAGTGACAAAGTATGAAATAAAGAATATTGTAATAACTTGATTAAATGAAATGTTAAACTATTAAGAGAAAGAATGATAAATTGCTAATTAACAAAAATTGATATAGAATTATGAGATACAAATTACAAAAATAGAAAGCTTAGAACTTATAGATTTTTCCCCCATAAGGATAAAGTCTCAGCCACATATGCCAATGCATCACGGGGACATTTGTGCCCCATGCTATCATTCCTATCAAAATAGAGTGTAAAAGCCTAAAATATGCAATACCCTTCTCTTCAAATCTGAACATCTATAGACAAAAAGGATGAGGAAAAATGTTGGGGTTGTTTTAGGGATTCCCTTAGTCAAACCCCCATTTTAGTGTTTCCACCGAGCCACAAATAGCCAGATAGATAGAGATAGAAAAAATGACATAAAAATGTAATAAACAAGATGTGTGATATAAACAAACCCCGCTATGGAGGAGAGCCCCTATCATAAATGTAATACATGAGACAAATAGAAGATTGTAAATAGATGAGACAAAATAGACAAGAGAGTGTTACCAATAGTTTGTGGCCCACCTCTTGGCTTGATAGACGAGATGTGCTTGAGAGACTTGGTTGTTGTTGAGACAAGAATTTGACAAAGCTTCGTTGCAAAGAGCAAGAGAGAAAAGATGTAGAAGAGAGAATAGAGCAAGATAGAAAGATCAACAAAGAGAGAGTGAGAATGAACTACAAGAAGGTAAGAATGAGTGAAAAGAGGAGTTTTGTGAGGCTAGATGGCCGAGAAGAGCTATTATACTCGTGAATCTACGACAATGACATGTTTCATAAGCAAAGGATGTGAGATTCCCTCATTTGAAACTCAAAAATTTGGGGGATGCTAGTGCATCACACAAACGTCCATGCATTGTGCAAGCATCCTCAAAACTTGACAAGAAATGAGGTGTCAGATTGCTAATGCTTCATCATTGTCCCCTATGAGGTTGAAATCATGAAATTCTAATTCATAAGGTTTTGTCATTAATATGGTAGGGTGTCATAAATGCAATGGGTCAAATTCACAAGTGTGAAATTTCCACGGGGTGAAATTTTATGACACTACATTTTTCCCCCACTTTAGTGAGTTGAATTTTTAGAGAAAAATCAGCCACACTAAAGTAGTTAAGAAGACATAAATACAAATTTGAAAATTTGAATTTTTTACAGATTTTCCAAAAACAATACTATAGAGGCCGTAGAGGTCAAGCGGCCGAATATTGACAATGCCCCCAACATTCGAGCTCGATGGGAAACTACAATGCTTGATGTAATGTTTCACTACATGTAAAACTCAAAATTAGGTCAATTTCAAAAATTGAAAGAAGCTACCTCGGTGAGAAGAATGCTTAAGAAAAATTCCATGGTTCGAAAGAAAAATTCCATGGTTCGAAAGAAAAATATGATTTAGAGGTGAATATATTCCCCCTCTTGTTTTTTCCCTTAGCTAGGTGGGGGGAAAATAGAAAAGATGGAAGGAACACTTTCACTGGAAAAATTGTTAAAAAAATGGCCTATATATGCTTCGAGTGGGCCCATGGAAGAGTTATTTTCACTATTCATGTTGAATTTTGGAGAGAGAAGTCAAAAAAATTCCTCACAGACATGACTATGTAGTTTTGATTATCGACGAGCTTTGTGAAGTAGAAATGAGGGAGAACCCACTAAATGAGGTACACAAAAAAATTCACCCACCAAGTTATTTTAGTCAATTTTTTTAGAGTTTTTCAATTTCTTGAGTAGCATAGGCATCCAACCAATATGAAGGGTGTCTTATTAGCGTGTTTTCATCCTGATGATGCATCAGCATCCTTCAACCACATTAGAGTCTAGTTGATGCGATGTCATTAGAATCTATTCGGCCTTGGATGCCAGCATGCCACGCAGACATCTGCACGACATGCTATCATCCCAAAGAAAAACTTTAAGAAACTTTTTATGTAGAGTTATATTTTTTTCATGATATAGAATGTGCTAACATGAAACTTTATGATCTTACAGGATTGTCCTAAGATCTATGAGCATGTTGACGGATCAATGTTATCATTGTTGTGTGACTATAGTAATGAGATCTATCCTAACGACATGGATTTACTATGGCACATCAGACTCTGATGGGTTTACACCATGCTAGAGATCACATTCCCCACCCTTATGCTAATGGTGCTCATGGAGCATTGGGATGTTGATACATCTACATTCCATCTCCCGATGGGGGAGATGACCATCACCCTCGAGTAAGTCTACTGCGTCACGAGCCTACCCGTCCACAGATAGCAGGTGGCCTATGATGAGGGTAGGATGACGTAGGATGCCCAAGCCCTTAAATAATACTCCCTTAGGTGGTTCATCCCGTTGGATGTATCTGGGCACATATACATGAGGTGGGTTGAGTAAGGGCAGGTGGCAATGTTGCTCGTGTGTCAAGTCATGATAGTGATCATCACCCTACGCATCATGATAGATGGACGAGGCTCGCACCTTCATGGGGGCCTCATCCATTACATTCACATGATGGAGGAGAGGGGCACACTATTTTCCTGGTGTAGGAGTCTGCTTGCGCATCTCTACCATGACCTCAGGCGCTATCTACACTATGAGTACCATAGCTTCATTTTTTGAATGCAACTATAGGTGTGGTCATTTGAGGATATCCACTATATGAGGCCAGTCAAATTTCCCCTCAGCCTAGCACATGGTACGTTGTTAGCACACACATACCCCTTGGTGCATGACTGGCAATACAATGGCATATATTTTTAGAGGCTCTAGATGGATTCTTTATGGGCGAGAGACATTAGATGATGCCCATATAAGCGAATGGGGGTCTAGCCAACTGACAGGAGGCAACTATGCAAGATACAACACAATTGACTCCTTGTCCCACTCAGTCAAGACCTGGCTAGAAAGGAATATTGGAGTACTTTTTGTGTGAGTAAAATATGTGTATATGAATGACCAACACAATCAATAAGACATTATATCAATATATTTAAACAAAAATTAATCTAATAAAAGCAAGAAATCTATTGAAAGCGTCATATTGCTCTCTATCTCCAAAGATTTATTAAATCATGGGGCTCTCAGATTTTAATTGCACTGTGACTGTTAAAATGCCAATCTAGAGAATGAGAAAGATAAGCTATATGATTGTTAAATAATGTGCAAACTATATGATGTAAAAGCTATGATGTTGATGGCTGATAAATGAAAGCTATATGTTGTGATATGATAATAGAAGCAATATTAAGATGAAATCTAGAATGAAAGACATGATTATAAACTAAATGATATGCTATTTTCTATTTCTATTTGTTAAAATGCTTGATTGCTCAATTGATATTTCTATAGAGTAAGATTGCACAAAGTTGAGATCCTTTTCCTATAGAAAGATGTATTTATAGATTCCCGACAACACATTTGTGAAGGGGCAGCAAAACAAAGGTCTAGATTTGATATGAAGAATTGAATGGTGGAAGATGAAGAAACCTAAGATGATTATGGAGATTGTTCCTCCCCACAAAAACACTCAGCCAGAGGATAGGAATGATCAATGGAAGAAGATGAATAAGTTTGGCTACAAATTTATCTCCAATTTGTCTCCAAATTTTCTCGTGAAGATTTCAGTTGAATTAATTAGATATCAAATATCTAATTTGCTATGTAGATATAATCAATGAAATGAGGAAATTAACTGTAGAAATATACTTTCATTTGAATATTTGATTTATTCAAATTAGTAAAAGAAGATATTTAATTTAATAAAACAAATGTTTATGAACTTGTTTATTTAATTTAGATAGAATGATGTGATTAAAATAGGAGAATTTAATAATTAAATAAAACAAAATATTACATTTTTTTATTTAATTAAGATGAAATAAAATGGTAAAGATAGAATAATTAGAAGTGAACTAAATAAATAATTTATTTATTTAATAGTAGATGAATTAAAGGAGTCAATTAATCAAATAAATTGTATTTAATTAATTAGATTATCCAGACCATTTTTAGGTGTATAAATTTTTCCCCTCTTTGAAGTGATGTGTTTACGCATTGCTTCAAAGAAAATTTTACTACTGTTGCTAGTACTGACAAAAAAATTTCAATATGCCCCAGATGTTGATTTTGAAGTGATGATTGATATATGCCCCCTTGGGAGATAAATTGATGAATTTTATGGATTTTTTTTGGATTTTTTCAATTTTTTGTGATTTTTGTGATGATTCGATAAAGATTTGCTAACACAAAGATTTATCTCCTGAAAAATAATGTGATAAAAATGCCCCTGTGATGAATTAAGGAATTAATCCCCTTAGAAAAGTTTTTCTTTTTTAAATCCCACCAAAATACCCCCTTAATTAACTTATTAAAAAACTAAAAAGGTTGATTTTGAAGTCATTTGTGCATTTTGAGTTTTAAAAATTTGGAGTGAGAGAAAATTGGAGCAAAATGTCAATCCCCTACCACAATCACCGTTTTGAGCGCATGTGTCGACACAACCACCTGGCCGCCTACGAACCTTCAGTATGTACCCGTGAACCTCCTCGTAATTTGTGCTTTTTGAATTTTGTGCTTTTTTTAATCATTTTTATTTCTTTTAGCACATACATTGACCGATGTACCACATCGAGCTGTTGTTTTAGCACATCCACTAGTTTAGTGCATAGATAAACTATTATAGCGCATAGATAGGATGAAATAATGCATAGATAATTTAGAGCATAGGTCAAATAATTTAGTGCATCTATAGGCTAAATTAGCACATTGGTGATTCAGTGCATTGACCCCCTGAAATGGCACATTGACTTCCTGAAATGGTGCATCTACTGAGCTAGCGCATTGACCGCCTGTTTTAGAGCATTGACAAATTTTAATGGCATATTGAATTTTTTGGTGCATCAAAACACTATTTTGGTGCATCTATGTTAGAATGATAGATTTTGTCAATTAACTCCTTGATTTTGTTGATTTTTGAACTTATCGGCCTTTGATTTGATTTGATTGATGGTCTTGATAGATTAGATGTTGATCAACCTCATGATAAGCGAGGTGTGATGATTGATTGATGATAATTAACCTCTGGATAAGCGAGGAATAATTATAGTTTGACTGGTAAACCTCATGATAAGCGAGGTTGATTTGATTAATTGACCTCATGATAGGTGAGGTACAATTTTTAGATTGATGATTGACCTCTTGATAGATGAGGTTCAATGATAGTTGTTCACGATATTTTAGCGAAGTCTCACCAAAGCTGATTAGATTTGATAGGCTGATTGATGTTTGATGAATTGACAAAGATTATTGACTTTCAGTATTTCGTGATGATAGGAGTCATTGACAAACTTACATATTCGAGAGCGGTTTCCTAGGACATTAGATTTGATATCGCAGTTAGTGCAGCCTGAGACAATAGTTATTATGCGATGTGGGTTGTCTTCTCTTTTATCTATGCCCCAGATTAGGATTAATCGAGGTCTCTTGACAGCCCTTGCAGAGAGATGGCATAGTGAGCACAATACTTTCCACCTTCCCACCAGCGAGATGACAGTGACTCCTGAGGATGTGTGGTAGATTTTGTGGATACCTGTTGTTGGGGAGGTCGTAGTTTATGATCCTTCATAGCAGGGCGGGACCAATGCTCTACGCCGAGTGTTTCAGGATGACCATATTTGTGGATACGAGATTCCATGGTGAGAGATGGTTGATGCCTATGCTACCTTGCCATCGGTACTTGTTGGTTTCATTGGAGGATTCCTTTGTCCTGATCGCAGGTCAAAGAGACTTTTTGTTGGGTGGGGCCGTATTTTGGAGAGCATGATCATTCATGGTACCAGATATGCTTGGAGTATGTGTATGCTCACTCATCTTTATCACAATTTACATCAAGTGGTCTACCTTCGAGGTGGAAGTTTGTCTTCTGGGATTACATTACTTCAGGTGTGGGCATGGGAGAATATAGCTATTACATGTCTAGTGATGGCCAAACAATGACCTACCATGAGGTCGTACATTCACATATACACAGGTCTTCTTACTCAGCCTAGACTGGGTAAGTTGGAGTATTAGAGGAGAGTCTTGGATGATGTAGAGGTTGTTACATGGTGGCCCTATCTAGATTGTGAGCATTGGGATGATGATGATATAGAGATGTCATACCTCTATTAGTCTATGTTTCTGATTGGTAGGACTTGTTTTGTTATCGAGAGATTTTTATTCAGGAGGGTGCTTAGACAGTATGACATAGTACAGGGCATGCCCCAGGGTGTTGCACATTATTCCCGGCGTCAAGTTGATTCCATTGATTAGGGACCTGACCTATCATATGATTCTACAGTTCAGGAGTACCAGGGTCTACAACCTTTGGTTTGGGAGATTCATCTCAAGATTATCAAGGCTCCGGTTACTACGGATTATGCAGAGTACCTTGCTTTGCATCCTTTTCCACATATATCTGTTCCAGATGAGCCAGTGTCGCTACCTAGTGAGGAGGAGGTTGTAGTTGCACATGGTTGCCGACCAAGGAGAGAGGAGGGTGGTGAGGAGGAGGATGTGGAGAGCAGTGATGAGGATGAGATTAGTGGTGATGAAGAGGGAGATGGAGATGGTGGAGATTGGGGTGGAGGCGGTGGAGGAGATGGTGGTGGAGGTGGATTAGGTGGAGTAGGTGGATTAGGTGGAGTACATCCAACATTAGATGTCAGAGACTTCATAGTGCCTCATAAGAGGGGATCACTAATAGCTCCCGCAGAGCAACGTGTTCAGATTGGGGTACCTTCCCAGCATCAGCAGACTCAAATTGTGAGTTTAAAAGTGTAGGTACAAACATTATAGGGTCAGCTGATTTAGGCCCGTGGGTTATTAGTGCAGACATAGACACAGATGCAGTCTCAGGCATAGGCTCATGCACATACTCTTTCATAGGTACAGGCACAGATAGCCTCTTTAACAGCCGAGAGAGCTGCAGCTAGATACGCTGTAGAGCAGGCACAATTCACAGCTAAGAGATTGTAGAGATTAGCCAATGGTACCTTTGTGGCTGATTATATGAGAGAGGTTCTCCATGTGGGTAGAGAGGTTGAGTGTAACGCCTAGAAAATGCAAAGAAACAGATCAGAGCAAACATGCAATACAATATAAAACTCTAATGCAATCTAAGCTAAGCAATAGAGAACAAAGGAAAGCCAAAACGTAAATAAACTAAACAATCTCACCCAATATGTACGTAATTCCATGTATCATCTCAATTTCCCTTCTCCATTTTGTCATTGTAGTATAATTGCCCTCAGATTTTCAAAGTTCGTGCAAGTATAGCCTATGATAGTGATTTAGCAAAACATCAAAGATTCAAGATAGTTGCTCCAAAAAGTCATAAGAATTCAAGAGAGATTGGAATGATGAAAGACATATCAATTTATAGAAAATTGATCATTTGAACGGCAGGCCAGGATTGAAAGATCAACGGATGGTTGAGATTGAAAGCTTAGACATGCATTCTGATAACAATTAGTAGTGACATAAGTGATACAAATTAGAAATAGAAATAAAGATTAAATAAATGATTTAATCTTCGAGTTTGGTATTCGAAAATAGAAGAATTATCTTTGCATGACAAAAATAAAGATGGATTAAAGCAACTCTGTTCGAACGCACGCACAAGATTTAATTAAATAAATAGGAATATATAATTAATATGTATGTACACGCAATTGAGTTAGCACTGGACGATTGAATGATTTGATGAAGAGATTACTTGAGAAAGCCACTTAGAAATTAAATCAAGAGTTAACTAAGCGATTTAAATAGATCTTTGAGTCGAGTAAAAGTGAATACTTAGATAATTTGCACAATTATCTAAATATAGAGGAATGTGTTAAAATATGATTTATGAATTAAATAATTCATTTAATTCAAGATTTGATATTTAAAGAATAATTAAATAAATAAGATTTATTTAATTTAAGTGATGAAGGGGTTTAAATGAATAATTAAATAAATAAAGGATTTATTTAATTATAGTTGACATATGATAAAGGGGGGAATTAAATAAGACTTTATTTAATTTGACAAGAAGGATAAGGTTAATTAGTAACATAATTAAATAAAAAGCGTTTATTTAATTAATTAGACAGAATAAAGAAAAGTGTGAATTAATTAAATAATTAAGATTATTTAATTAATAGAAGAAATGAAGACCTTAGAGAATAATTAAACAATTGACATTATTTAATCATGACCATGGAAGAAATATGAATTATTAAGAAATATTAAAGTCGCAGGCCTACATTTTCCCCTCTTTGATACAATGTCATTTCGGCATTGTGTCAAAGAAAATCAATAAAAATATGCCCCAGTAATGCCCCAGTGTAAACAGGTGAAGGTATGCCCCCTCGGGAAAATTGACAAATTTTTGAAAGATTTCAAAAAAAATTGGAAATAATCCCGATTAGTCCATTGGATAGCCAGAAATTTAGTGGAGTTGACGGAATTGAAGTTGGAAATGTTAAGGACGAGTACAGGTCGATTGAAATTGGAAGCTGACATGGCCAGTAGAAAAGAATGCCACCAAAACCCTAGGTATAAATAGAAAATGGGGTAAAAACCCATTCATTTTTACCCACATAGCTTTGAGATTTGAGAATTTTGCTCCACACCCTCAGCGAAGATGTCTCCCATTTCGCACACCCACCATCGAGCATACAGGATCCAGACCTTCAAGTGGCCGGCCAACGCTGACCCCCCGATATGTACCTTAATCTTGACTTTTGAATTTTTGATTTGTGCAATTTTTTATGCGTTTATTTGCATTTTGAGTTATGCGTCACTTTATTGAAAAGTCGCATGTGAGTGCGTAATCAATGCATTTGTAAAATCACGTATATGGTTAGCGTAGGGTTTTTGCAGTTCAACGCAACTGTATTTTAGTTCTACGCATTTTCTAAATAGCAACACATTTGCATTTAAAATAGCCGCAATTGTTTATTTTTCAATGCATTTGCATTTATTTCGACACAGTTGTTATTTGATTTACGCAGTTGCATGTGATATTTGATTTACGCAGACACGTTTGTTATTTTTTTTGCACGCATTTGCATTTAATTTAGATGCATGTGAGAAATAATGACGCATGTGTGAAATTGAATTACACATTTGGTTATCGTCACCGCATTTGAAAAAGAATGACACATGTGAAAACGAATGACACATTTGAATAGCATTTGATTTAGTCATTTTGCACTAGGATGGATGTTTGATGCTGACATGAGGCATGTATAATGCCATTGCAGGTTGTTTTGGACACTGTATATACGCGAGAGTCGAGACCTATGAATTTTTGCTTCTGAGATACTTTACAGAGCACGGAGAGACGATTCTTATGGCACTTAGGTCTTCTTCATGTGACAGACATGCCTGCCATTCGGTCGAACCAGGGTCTGCTGAAAGCATTATGCGAGTGGTGGCACTCGGAGACTTCTTCTTTTCACCTCCTACTAGAGAGGCGACAATTACCTTAGAGGACGTCTACAAGATTTTTGATTGATTCAATGGCCTTTGATATTTGATTTTGAACTTTGAATTTGTAAGACTTTTGTTTTTGTTGGTTCCAAATGGAAGGTTTATTCATGTTGGAATGACAATTTATGGTATGGATGGAAGGAGTGTTGGCAACAACCTTATGGTAAGAAATACTCATGGGCTCCATTTTGATGTTTGTATCAGATAAATTTTCCCCCAATATCGAGAAGATACTATTAACATCATTAGATTTGTTGATTGAAGGATAACCAAGACCTTGATGTCTAGGATTTTCCTAAAACTGCACTGGTTCTAGAATTCCTTGCTCATGTATGCCTAGTCCTTTTCCTTGATACTGCATGCTCTGACAGATTCTATTTGCAATGGGGTATTTTTTATTTTGGAAGCAAGATTCTAACCCATCATTGTGTTTGTGGAAACTGTTACTTGGAATCTCCTCCTCTTCAAGAAATCCTGATATGATAAAAGTGGATGATCCTAGTTGATAGGATGGCATATCTTCATTGACATGTTGGATATTATTGTTTTTATTTTGTGACATATCAAACTCAGATGATTCTACTAGTGCTTCCAAGTCAATGTTGAAACCGTCTTTATGGTCATTTTCATAGAGTCCAATGAACCCAGCTATAGCTTGATCATTTGCAAATATGTCTAGAGTAGGAGACTCTTGTTCTAGAGGAATATCCTCTATGTTTTCAAAGGAGGCAAGTGTCTCATTTTGGGAAATGGATGCATTTGGTACTTGGATAGGGTCATCTTCAAATGTTTGATCATGAATGGCATAAAGGTCAAGGAGTGGATCATTTTGGACTTCTTGCTCAATAGTAGTGTCTTGATCAAAGATGGGTTTGTCTTGAATGATATGGTTGGGAATGGAATCTTGATCAAGGATAGGTGTATTTTGGATGCCATGATTATCTAGAAGGACTTCTTCGATGGGCTTAAAGATAGGGTCGTGGGATAGACTACTTTGACCTTGACATAAAGGTGAAGCCATGAAGTCACGCTTTGGACTTTCCATTTGACATGTATCCTCAAGTTTAGTAGATGGGATGTGACTTTGGAGACCTTGAATAGATGTATTTTCATGACTAAATGTAGATTGAGATGGAGTGACTTGGAAGGGATTAGTGGATGAAGGACTATGATAGGATGTGGAGGATTGGAAGGGATTAGTGGATGAAGGACTAGGATAGGACGTGGAGGCTTGAAAGGGATTAGTGGAAGGTTGTTTTCCCTTTTCAAGGTTAGGATAAGGGTGATAAGTGGACGTTTGTTGTGGATTAATGGCATGGATTATGCTAAGGGACTCTTAATAATGAGGGTAGATGGATGGAGGACTAGGACTTATGGATTGTTAGTAGGAAGGGTATGTGGGTAGTTGACCATGGGTTGATGTTGAATGACATTTGGATTGGATAAATTGTCTTTTGAAGTCTATGGCTTGTTGGCATTGACCATTACGGAGTAACTGGTATTCAACTTGACTAGCAAGCATATCAAGGTAAATTGCAGACATGGTGGTGAGGTTATGACAAAAGATAGAGTATGACTAAGGTATGTGATATGAGTTCTAAGGTATGACAATGCAAAAAGGGTGACTTAAGTCTAAGGTATGCAACCTAAGCTATGTTTTTGGATTTTTATTTATTTTTATAAGGGATGAATTTATGCAACCATTTTTTTGGTATTTTCTATGCGAGTAAAATATGTCTAATATGACGCTAGTCTAGGATGACAATATCTAAAGATGCAAATTCTAAGCAAGCTTCTAAGGTAATCAATTTTAAGAAACCTGAGACAAGGTTACCAACTACCTAAAGTCTAACCAAGGCATCAATTTAATTATGTCAAGGAACCTATGTAGGACAAGGACCAAAGATAAGGTGAGCTCCCTAACTAGACTGATGAGCTAGGAGGATTCACTGTAGGACAAAAGATATGATGATAGGGCCAGGTTCAATGACAAATTTCATTGATGCTATGATTTTTCTAAAGTGTAGATGGTGAACCTATCCTAAAGTTTGTAAAACTGACTTTCCTAGAAGTTTAAATCTAAAGGAAATATGTACTCAAGGATGAAAGTAAAACTCAGAATCAAAATGACTATAGCAATGACTAAATTATACCTAAAGGATGCAAAATTCAGAAAATTGTTTCAGGTTTCTGTCCAAGGACAAGTAAGATAGATCAAAGATTGGTATGGCAGTGTTGACTGGACAATGACTGTGAATTTTGGTTTTCTAATAATTTGGCAAATGTGTCGCAAAATTTATCAAATGTGGTTATATTTCACAGTTGTGGTTTTCTGTCAATCAGTTGCATGTTTCTAGTAAAGTTCAGTGTCTGAATCTGGAAGATGCGGTTAAATTTGTCACAGATGTGACTCGTAATGACAATTGCGACCCAAATTGTAACAGATGCGGTTTTCCTAAACTTATGCACTGCTAAAATTTCTATGACAGTGGCAAATGCGTTGTTTGAGACTACAGTTGTGGCTCACCTTGTCAGATGCGTCATTGAATATCACAAGTGTGGTTTTTGAAGACAGATGTAGTTTTTGACAAAGCAAATGCTAGCTAATCTGGTAAATGAGACTCTAAGGTAAACAAATGCGACTCAACAGAACAATTGTGACTTTCTAGTGAACAGTTGCGACTCTGTTATATTTTCAGTGAATTGAGATATAAAACTGACGCTATTTTCTGTGATCAAGTTCTGGAAAACAAAGACAATCATAAGACAAAGTGTTTTCGGTTTGATTTTAGACTCAAAGAATGTTTAATTTGACAACAGACAAGCACATCCTAGGCTATGAAGGATAGTATTTACTGAGTTCTCACTTGGGTTTCCCCAGCTACGCTTATTCAAGGTGGATGATAAGTACCTTGACCCTTTTGGCTCCCCTCCACGGCTCATTAACGTCATTCAGGGCAGCCAAGCTATAGTACCTATGAACATCCCATGACATACCTTCATCTCTACACATGAACCATAAGAATATGAGACGGCTTCACAGGTCTGACCTACTACACTAGTAAATAGTAGGATTTTGGACACTACAAAGAAAGGTGTTTAATTATGGCATTCCGTTCATAGGGCATGATCCATGCGATGAGAGTCCCCTTTCGAATCCATCTGGTCGGAACCATACGCGTGATTCTTGGGCTTTCCCCAAGAATCCACTTTTATATACCGGCTGGAAGTCCCTTGGGTTCAGGGTGCTACCGGTCTGAGTCGTCCTGGGGTGAGTATTTTTTCCCACAAGAACATGCCCAAGTTCTAGAGTTGGTAACCATTTCTCTTACACCTAGGATCATACAGATGCACAAGGGGAGAGGATACTTTGATGTACCAAATCGTGAGGGTAATTACACAATCGTGCTTTCACACCAAACATAGTAGACATTTGTTAATTTTAATCCAAATGAAAGATTTGCTACACTACCAAACAATCTGTTTCAAAAATTTAACTAGGGTCTTCAACATGTGTTTTGCAAAAAGATTCGTTAGTAATTTGATATTGGTCTTTGACTATCAATCTACAAAAACTTCATTAACTCCTCAAGACACACGCTGAAAACAAAAGATTAGAAAAAACTAAAAACACAAAAGGAAACTATAAATTGAAAGTCCAAAACCTAAAAATATACCAGTTAGATGTGTCATTTTCTCTGTCAAATGCGTTACAGTATTTTACTAGTTAGTTACAGCTCAAAAAATGACAGATGTGTGATTCCTTTTCAGATGCATCATTTTCGTTCACAGATGCGGCGAACAAAGTCAATTGTGTCGTTTCATCATACTGATGCGTCTCCAAATATCAATTGTGGCATTTCGTCAAACTGATGTGTCGTTCCATACAAAAACCTGCAAAATCAAATAAAATTCTACGGATATGCGAAGATGGTATCTTCAGGTCGGGTTCACCAAATGTAACATCTAGAAAATGTAGAGAAACAGATCAAAGCAAACATGCAATACAATCTAAAACTCTAATGCAATCTAAGCTAAGCAACAGAGAACAAAGGAAAGCCAAAACGTAAATAAACTGAACAATCTCACCCAATATGTACATAATTCCATGTATCATCTCAATTTCCCTTCTCCATTTTGTCATTTTAGTATAATTGCCCTCAAATTTTCAAAGTTCGTGCAAGTATAGCCTATGATAGTGATTTAGAAAAACATCGAAGATTCAAGATAGTTGCTCCAAAAATTCATAAGATTTCGAGAGAGATTGGAATGATGAAAGACATCAATTTATAGAAAATTGATCATTCGAACGACTGGTCAGGATTGAAAGATCAATGGACAGTTGAGATCAAAAGCTTAGACATGCATTTTGATAACAGTTAGTAGTGACATAAGTGATACAAATTAGAAATAGAAATAAAGATTAAATAAATGATTTAATCTTCAAGTTTGGTATTCGAAAAAAGAAGAATTATCTTTGCATGACAAAGATAAAGATGGATTAAAGCAACTCTCTGTTCGAACGCACGCACAAGATTTAATTAATTAAATAGGAATATTTAATTAATATGCATGTACATTCAATTGAGTTAGCACTGGACGATTGAATGATTTGACAAAGAGATTACTTGAGAAAGCCACTCAAACATTAAATCAAGAGTTAACTGAGCGATTTAAATAGATCTTTGAGTCGAGTAAAAGTGAATACTTAGATAATTTGCACAATTATCTAAATATAGAGGAATATGTTAAAATAGGATTTATGAATTAAATAATTCATTTAATTCAAGATTTGATATTTGAAGAATAATTAAATAAATAAGATTTATTTAATTTAAGTGATGAAGGGGTTTAAATGAATAATTAAATAAATAAAGGATTTATTTAATTATAGTTGACATATGATAAAGGGGGGAATTAAATAAGACTTTATTTAATTTGACAAGGATAAGGTTAATTTCTAACATAATTAAATAAAAAGAGTTTATTTAATTAATCAAATGGAATAAAGAAAAGTGTGAATTAATTAAATAATTAAGATTATTTAATTAATAGAAGAAATGAAGACCTTAGAGAATAATTAAGCAATTGACATTATTTAACCATGACCATGGAAGAAATATGAATTATTAAGAAATATTAAAGTCGTTGGCCTAGACCAGATTTCGGTGTCTACACCGAGTATTACAGGGGCTGATACCATGATGTAGTTCCCTCAGTGCAGAGAGTCGGTTATGCTAAGTCTTGATCGGGCATGAGTCAGTCCAGGACTATGAGTAGGGGTGTGACACAGCCTCTTCCGAGAGATCCAAGAGATCCTTGGATGTCCAGTGGAGGAGACACTGGTCTAGAGATTCCAGCACCATCAAGAGCTAGTAGTACATAGCCTCATGATTGGATTCTCTAATATATTTTGAGACATGATGTATACTCTGAAATTTTGATTCACAACCATTTTTAATGATATATCTCTTTATATTTCAGACATCATTGTATACTTGACATTATGATTTTTGAGATTTATATCATATGTGGCAGATTGATCGACCTATATGTGTTCTATATGGTTCTATGATGGGTGCATTTAATTTCATGTTCTATATGTCAGGTGATGATTTATATGATGATGTTATGGATGCAATTTATGATCATGGTGATATGCTTATGATTTTATGATGTTTTATTTATTATGTTACATGTGATTATGCTTATAATGAGGATGTATGTATGCATGATGCCTGTAATATTTATATTGATCGATGGATGTATGATAATGTATACACCTAAATGATATGAAAATGCATCTATATGTATAATTTTGGATATGATGTTTCTATGATATATGACATAATGTTGTAAATGGAATATAATGCACTATATTTTTGAAGTTTCAAATGTGATTATATAATGTAATTAATGGATGAATGATGTTTGAATGATGATACTTCTAATGGCGATGTATGACATGATAATGTTAATGAAAAATGCAACTATGTAAATGATAGTTTTCTTTTTTTTATATTTTTCTCATGCAATTATATGATGTGATGCACAAATGAAAAATATGATATGATGCAAAATATATGATCAAATGTATAAATGATGAAATACAATAATAATGTTTTCTAATGCATGTAATGGGAATGATTATGCAATTATATGATAATGATGATGTTTTTTTGTTAATGTCAAGTATACTCAATCCATTAATGAGAAAAGATAACATCATTTTTAAATTCTTCACCAACTTTTGGAACAAATACTTTGTAGATGCAAAAATAACATGAATGCAATCTTATTTTACCATGCAAATCTATATGCAAGCATTGTCACCTTAACAGTCCATTTTGTGCTTTTTATCATCATTGAGCTTTTAAAATGTTGAAAGTGAGTACAAGCATCAATGGTATCAGTTAGACCATGATGACCTGAGTACTACTTTCATGATTTTTGATATTGCAAGTTAAAACAAGCATCTAGGTATAATTAAACTGAGATGACCTAAGCATTTCTTGCATAAACAAACAAGATTCAATCATTTTTCTATGTGAATTCCGAATGTCATTAGTGATACTTTGTAGAGCACGTCTCGCGACAATTCACACAATTTTTTTTATTAATTCACATAAAGTAGACAAAGAAAATACCATTCTTCTTCCTAGCATCTCTAGTTCAATACATCATCGAGTTGCTCCAAATAAATGATAACAAAAATCAAAGTACAACATTTGAAAATTCAAGCTAAAGGGATAAAATCATAATTCAAAAGAGTATCATCCATCTGTAGTTGTTTTGATTGATTTGGTTTTAGCTGTTTGATATGGATGGTTGATTTTCTAAAAGATTATAATGTTCGATGTATGTTCAATGTTGAGTTTCCCAATGATCATTGTGTTTGTTGAGTTGTCATACTGTTGTTTGTCTATTTGTTTAAGCTCAAAGTTTTATTGCCCCTAGTGAGTTCAGGATTTTTCCCCCAGGCTAGAGTGAAACATGACCATGTTGCCAGGATATGTATAAGAGGTCCTTCTATCAAATGATAAATGGAATGATGGTAGAAGTGAAATATCAAGACATGTCTCAAATAGATGGAAAAGCTAGTTTAAATCACAAGTAGCGCCTGTTTCCAGGTTTTCACTACATGTTTTTATTGCACTTTTTCAAACTTCATGATTTTTTTGTATTTTTGTATTTTTCTTTTTTTTTTTGTATTTTTGTGTTTCTCTTTTCTAATTTTTTTATATTTTCTTGTCACCACGATGCCTTTTTGCTAGGTTTTCATCAAGGAAACCATTTTCCCATGCAGTAGATGATTCAGGTATAGAATTTCCTGAGATGGATACTGTTGATAGGTTCATCAAACAAATCCCCTTCAGGTGTAGAAAACCGATAGGCTCTAGATCCATAGACTAATATGATAACAAAGGGACCTAGCCAATTAGGTTCTAACTTCCCTTTATTTTATCTATCTTCTTGATTCTGAGGGTTTTCCTTTAGGACCAAGTCACCAACCTAAAATGTTCTAGGTTTTACCCTGTGATTGTAGCTTCTGGACATTCTTTGTTGATATGCCTTCAAATGATTCATAGCTTGTTGATGACGTGCATCCAATAGTTACAACTCTTGAAGTCTAGACACTCTATAATCCTCATCTAAAATAATTCCCTTAAGTGACACACGGAGTGATGGTATCTCAACCTCAATCGGTAGTATGGACTTTGATCCATATACCAAGGCATATGGTGTAGCTTCTGTAGGTGTTCTGATGCTGGTTCGGTATGCCCAAAGAGCAGGATTTAATTGAATGTGCCAATCACATCTGACATCTTTGACAGTCTTTCAAGATTTTCATAATAGTTTTTTTTTAGGCTTCTACTTGGTCATTTCCTTGAGGATGGTATGGTGTTGAAAAATGATGTTGGATATGAAACCTCTCACATAGTTCCTAAACATCCTAATTCTTAAAAGGTCTACCATTGTCTGTGACAATAGACTGAGGGATACCATATTGACAGATGAGGTAATTCAGTATGAAAGAAGAAATATGTTTTCCAGTGATTGTTGTTAAGGGAACCACTTCTATCCACTTTGTAAAGTACTCCGTTGTTGTGATTATATTGGATGAAGACAGATTAATCTTTCCTACCAGGTCCAGTCCCCATTGACAAAAAGGCCATGTTGAAGTGAATGGTTGAAATTCTTGCACCGGTGCATGGATTAGGTTACCATTTATTTGACATTTTTTCACACTTCTTCATAAACTGAAAAGACTCCTTCTCCATATTCGGCCAATAATACCCCAAACGAAGGAGTTTCTTCGCTAGGGTTAGTTGCTTGAATGAGTTCTAGAAATACCTTCATGAACCTCACGTAAAGTTGTCTCAGACTCATTATGTTCTAGACACTAAAGGAGAGTACCATTTAGAATTTGACGGTAAAGTATGTCAACAATTAAGGTATGTCATGCAGTTTGGCGAATGAAGTTGCATTTCTAGTTTCTGGAAAGATCAGGAGGAAGGATATTGTCTTTTAGGTAAGCGTAGGTATTTTCATAAAATGAGGATTCAATGTCAACTAAATGGCATATGGTTTGAGATTCTAGATTATCATAAGTAGGGTTAGACACTTGTTCCGCCATAAACTCATAACGACCTCACTTTTCTAGCAATTGTAAGAGAGAAGCAATTGTCACCATAGCATCAACAACTTTGTTTTCTGCCCTTGGAATCTGTTCAAACTTGATATCCACAAAGTACTTTTTGAGATTATCCACCATTTTCTTATACGACATCAACTTCTCATCTTTTTTCTGATATTCATCATTTACCTAATAAATGACTAGTTGTGAATCTCCATATACTTGTAGCTTTGTGATCTTCCATTCAACTGCCACTTTGATGCCAGTAATTAATGCCTTGTATTCAACTACGTTATTTGTACATGGAAACATGAGTCTATAGGACTTTGGGATGGTATGTCCTTGAGGTGTAACAAATAGAGTTCCTGCACCTGACCCACGTTGTGTGTATGACCCATCAAAATAAATCCTCCATTGTTGTGTTGTCACAGTAAGAATGTCTGCATCAGGAAACTCAATGTTCATTGGGTGATCATCTGGTAATGGAGCTTCAGCTAACTAATCGGCTATCACTGGACCCTTGGTGGCTCTTCTATCCACATACTGGATATCAAATTCACTCAAGATCATGACCCACTTGGCTAGTCTTCTTGTTAGAACAGCCTTGTTGAGTAAATACTTTAACGGATCAATATTCACTCTGAGTTTGACTGTGTGGGTTAAAATGTAATTTCACGATTGTTGGGTAGAAAATACCACCACCAAACAAGCTTTTTTGATGAAGGTGTAATTTATCTCATAGCCATTCAAATTTCTATTGATATAATAGATAGCCTATTCCCTTCCCTCAGGATCTTCTTGTGCTAATAGAGCTCCCAAAGAAATCTCAATTGCAATATATAGTAATAAGGGTATATCTTCTATAGCTGGCATCGATATGGGGGGTGACATCAGATATTGCTTTATCTGATTGAAAGTTGTTTCAAATTCTTGATCCCATTTGAAAGAGACATTCTTATGTAACAAATGATTGAAGGGATTACTTTTGTCTGCTAATTGGGAGATAAACCTCCTAATTGATTATAGCCTGCCCTGTAGAGATCGTAGTTGACTGGTATTCTTCGGTGGTGACATTTCCATTATTGCCTTGACCTTGGCGGGATCCACTTCGATGCCCTTTTCTAAAACTATGTATCCTAGAAGCTTTGTTTATGTATCACCAAACACACATTTCTTAGCATTTAATCTAACATTGAAGTTCTCTAGTCTGGTAAATATTTTTCCCAGGATCTCTAGATGCCCTTCTTTGGTATATGAATTTTCTAATATATCATCCACGTAATCTTCCATAAAAGTATGCATCATGTCATGGAAAATGGTGGCCATTGCTCACTGATATGTGGCACCTACATTTTTCAACCCAAAGGGCATGACATTCCAACAAAATGTTCCCCATGGACATGTGAATGTTGTTTTCTCCTGATCCTTTGGTTTTATTTTGATTTGGTTATACCCTGAGAAGCCATCCATTAGTGATAACATGGCATGTCCTGCTGTTAAGTCTATAATAATGCCAATGTTTGGTAAAGGAAAATCATCCTTTGGGCATGCCTTGTTGAGATCTTTGAAGTCAGTACATATTTTGATACTATTATCTGGTTTAGAAATAGGTACAATATTAGAAATCCACTCAGCATAATCAATAGATCTGATGAATCCTGCATCTAACAACTTTTTCAGCTCGACCTTTACCATCAAGGTGATATGCGGATGCATTTTCCTTAGTTTTTGTTTCACAAGTTTTATCTCAGATGGTAGAGATAAATGATGCATTAGAAGATCTAGATCTAAACCTGGCATATTAGAGTAAGACCAAGTAAAGTTAATGTGTCTTTCTTCAAAGAACTTGGTGAATTCTAGCTTTTCTTGTTCAGTCATAGATGTTGCTAGATGTAGAGTCTTGCTTTTTCTGTTGTGCCAATATTGATAGATTGTGTAGGCTCCACCAAAATTGATGATATTTCATGATAGTGTTCTGGAAGGGTGTCAAATCTCCCATCTTTTGGTGCCTCAAAGAGGTTTTCACCATCAAATGTGTTCTTTAGTTTTACTTTTTCAAGATCTAATGCTGCCATTAAATGGTTTTCACCATTAGATCCATTATTCATGTTTTTAATTTTGCAACTAAAATATTTGACACCGTCCTAACCTGAAGCATCGTTATGAGAATTATGATTATAACTTGTGTCAGGTTCATCACAACAAAGGAAATTTACGATAGCATCATCATTCGCAAAGATAGGAATATTGATAGGTTTAGTTGGTTCCTAGTCGATAAGTTCAGGATGCATTAAGGGTAAAAGATCATCAGATTGGCTAAGTTCAACGGTAGTAAGGGTTCTGATAGCAATTTTTTCAAAGTTGTCAGTGGTGATGTCAAGGTCTATGATGTTACTCTCCTCCAAGACATCTATCTCACTCGATATATGTCCATCCTCACTTGAGTCATTGATATGTTGTGATCAAAATACAAGGGGTATAGTCCCTGAGCTTTGTCCCTCCTAACATGTGGATGCATACTCTTTTATGACATCAATTGGTATTTCCTTCTATGATGCTTCAGATAAAGAATCCCACTCATACTCATTAGAATCCGTTTTAGAGCTATCCCGCATTTGAAGGATTCTTTCAACAACTCTCTAAGTGTTTTCTTCTTTTGTTTCCCCTGTATAACCCAATCCTATTTTGTCTTTTAACTGAAGTATGAGAGGTTGAATGGGTTCTACAATGCCCTCTTTTCTTTTTCCAATAGGTCCTTTCTCCTTCATACCCCATTTTCTCTAATATTGTTTTTCCCTTTCTGTATTGATTTGTCTTTATGTTGATAGTTGCTGATGTAGATGCTTCCTCATCTTTGTAGAGCCAATTGAGGATGGCCTTATCTTCAAATTCATCCTCTAAAGTACCTGCCTTTACAAATCTATCATCCAAAACCGTGGTAGGTTGTGATGATTGTTGTGTTAATGTTGATGGTTGTCCATATGATCTTGGAGATGGCAACAATTGTGAAAAACACAAATATTGTTCAATGGAATACTCTCCCATGCCTTTGTCTTTTAACTGGATCTTTTCTTTGAATTGCTATGATAGAGAATCCAGTTGATCTTCATTGTTTGATGGAGTAGAATTAGCAATATTTGTATCTTTTGACTGGTCCTTTTTCTCAACCCATTTAGATACCACATTTAGTTGCCTTTCACTGTTGGATGAACTAGAAGTGTTTGCTTCCCTATTATGGGGCACAAAAGTCTCTTGAGTTGTTTTAAGCGTGCTACAATATTGGGGATTGTTGTAGTCAACTGAAATAGTGATTTATTGTCCATTGATAGGAAAATTTAAGCACTGATGATAAGTTGAAGGTACTGTTTGCATTTCATGAATCCAAGGACGTCCCAAGAGTATATTATAAGTCAACTCTTTGTCTAATACTTGGAAAACAATATTCTTCACAATTGGTCCTACTTGAATAGGCAACACAATCAATCCCTTGGAGGATTTCTCTTCTTCGTCATAGGATTTTATTGTGATCTTCCTTCTAGCATCAATAGCACTATTAGAATATCCTAGTGCACAGGTCAATTTTAAAGTGCAAATGTTTAAACCAGCTCCACCATCTATTATGACACATTTTACTCGGTGTTTGCAGATTAAGACTTCAATGTGAAGTGTGGCATAGTGCAGATGAGTAACTGATATGTCATCTTGTTCAGAAAATGATAGGTAGTGAGGCATGGTTAAGTGTCCCACCATATCCTGGAATTGGAAAACATCTAGATTATTGGGTACTGTTGTGGCCACAAGAGATTGTTCTAAAACCTCCTTATGAGATGGTGAGATTTTGAGTTCTAAAATTGATATTTGTGCTTGTATTTTCTACAGTTGGTCGACTATTTTATAATGATTTGAAGGGGCCGTAGTGGTTTTAGATGAAACTCCTTTCAATATTACTTTGGATTGCCCCCTTGTTGTCACATTGATTGGTTGGTAATCTTGGTTTTCCCTGATTTTTATGACATTAATCTGATTGTTTGATGGGTCCATGTTTGGGATCAGATTTAATGGTATGATGTCATTGATTCCAATGTTATCAATTCGATTATCAACGATATCATTCTTCTCAACCACAGAGATACAATGAATAGTGTTGTCATAAATGTAGTTTACAGTTTTACCTTTACTATTTGCAGAGGAAGATTCTCCCTTTTCATAATTTGGTAAAGGATTTTTAAATGCACTATGATCATTATTCGTTTGATGTCCTACGAATACTTTCCTATTGTCAATCAAATCTTGTACTAGGTATTTCAACTACATACAATCATTTGTTTTATGTCCTTTGTTTTTATGAAAGTCACATAAATCTGCATCATTCCACCAAGATGGCTTGACTCTTGGTTCTGAATTTCTTGCTTTAGGTAATGTGATAATTCCATGTGTAAGAAGTTCTCTCATTATTGATTCTAGTGTTTGGCTCAATGGTGTGAATCTTCTTCGATTTGATGGTTTTTGATATGATTGTGTTTTAGATTCTCCATTGTTTGAATTGTTGTTTTGATTGACATTTTGATTGATGTTTTGGTCATTGTTTTGATTGGTCTTTGCAGTTGTTTTCGTCAATTTAAATACCGGTTTCACTTTTTTTGTTTCATTTGCAGCATCATTGTTACCAGTATTTCTATTCATTTGCCAAAACTTTGGTTTATCATTGTTATTGTAGTGAGTCGAGGAGTTTGTATTATTTGGTCCTTCATTGTAGTGTTTTATTACCCTTCTTTTAACCAAGGATTCTTCGATCTTGAGCCCATTTTCAATCACTTTCTCAAATATAGGTGGAAATTATAGTTCAAGCCTATAGCTCATTTCATCAGTTAGTTTGTCAATGAATAGTTCCATATTTTCCTCTTCAAGTATGGAACAAGGATACCTAGCAAACAACATTCGCCATCATTGTAGAAATGAGAGGAATGTTTCACCTTTCTTTTTTTTGGTATTGTAAAGGTCCTTTATTGTTATCTCATGTTGAATATTATAGGAGAATTGTGAGATAAACCTATTGACTAGTTCTTCAAAAGATCAAATTCCTGGTTGTGATTTAGAGAACCATTCCATACATTGACTTCCTAGGCTTCTTGGAAACAACCTCATTAAAGATAAGTTTCCTCTTGTGCAAATTCTAAACTCATGGTTCTAAATTCCCTCACATGATCAATGGGATCAGTTTTATCATTGTACTTGTCATATTTTGGGAATTCACAATGTCTAGGAAATGGTATCATGTCTACACTTGGATCAAAAGGATAGGAACAAATGTCTTGTAACGAGTACCTTTTTGTGGTCCCTTTTTGCATATCTTGAAGTTGTTGCAATTTTTGCATTTGATGTGTTAAGACATTCACTTGATCTGTGTGTTGTGTGTTTTGTGGTTCCATTTCAGTTGTTGTAGGTGCTTCTTTTAGTCGATTAACATCAAAGTCCTTTGGAAGTTTTGCACCTAGTTCAGCTAGCATCAAAAGGTATTTTTCCATATCTTGTTCTAAAAATTTTTCCATGAATTGGTGGAAGTTAGGATCTTGTTGTGTAGTTTGAATATCCTCTTGGGTTATTTCATTACTGTCCTTTTGGTGGAATCTATGAAAGGGATTTTCTTCAGCCATGGTATTTAGTGTTTCAATTTCTTTTTCTCTAAGTTTCTATCTTTGTAATCTTGTCAAAATTGGCATACAAGTGTTGTAATCTTTACTAAACTTTGATCTTTTTGTTTGGATGAGTGCCAATGGATATTAACTAAGTCAAATAGAATGATAAATTCTATTGATGAGACAAAGTTAAAATCTAATTATTTTGCTTCGTTTCATGATTGTAGGATGACTGATCATGATAATGAAACTTAACGTAATAATCAAGAGTTTTGTTTGATGATAAGGCACTTTAAAATTGTAAGATCTTGGTTTAATTTGAAAGAGTTTAACTTGTAAGGTCCTATTTTTCCAAGTTTAAGACACTGGTTGGACTGAGAAAATATTTTTGTTCTGACAAAGATCCCAGTTCTAATGTCAACAGTCTGATAGGAGTTTAAAATAGCTCTCTGGTTTTTTACTTTGTGGATGCACTATAACAAAATTCAGATGTGCTAAAATAGAATGTGAATGCATTGTCATACAGGGTATATACACTGTAAAATAGGGTGTATGTGCTAACGGATTGGGTATATTCGCTGATAGACTGGGTAAATGCGCTAACAGACTGGATAGATGTGCTAAAACAGAGTTTAAATGCACTGATATTCTGAAAAAATGTGTCTACAGACTGGGTGTAGATGTGTTGTAAAACTGGATAGATGCGTTGAAACAGAGTTTTTATGCGTCGTTTAAACTAGGTAGATGCACTAAAATATTAGGTATATGCGCTAAAACAGAGTGTAAATGCACTAGTCTGGGAATTGTCAGTATTTTCACAGTTTTTTTCAGTTATTCTACTTTTTCTCAATAAAAAGATTAATTCCAAGTTGTAATTTTTTGACTAAGTGAATCTTTTGGAGGGTTGTTTTGCTTGTAAATCTTTGTAGTTTGATGATCTAATTGGATGATACCTTTTGAAAATAACTTCACACACAAAAGCTAGATTGTAAACAATTGTTTCAGATTCTATGTATTAAACATGTAGTGAGTGTTCTAGAATCAAGTCTGATTCTTTCAATTTCCACAGGTTTGACACAAATAAAAACAATTCAAGAACTTTTCTAATTGTCAAGTAAGTCACTTAGAATATCACAACCCACAACTTGCAACTATGTCAGCTCACATAGCCCTGTCACCCCCTAGAGGGCACCCGTGTTTTTTCCTTTCCTGAGTCTTTACCAAAGTCGAATCCTCCACTTTTGGCAAAGGTCTCTAATAGTTATATGGTGAGTGTCTTGGGGGCAGATTCTTCCCTCCCCTTGCACCGTGATATAAAAAGTGTTCTAAAACTAACACAGTTGGATTCTACACTAAAGTTCGTAGATAGGGTATCCATTCGAAGCGGAAAATGATAAAATCCCTTAGGAGACCTCCCAATCTTTAGAACAAATATTTTGGGGATGTTAATCTTCCACATTTCCATAGAATTGTGGGTTTCCCCAAATTCACTTTTGATTAGAGTGGGTTGGAAAACCTGGCTTTGGTTGTTCCCACTTAGGTCGTTCCTGTAGGGTAAGTACTTTTTCCCACTATGGAAGGCCTTCTAAAGGATTTAATAAAGCATGATAGCAAGTCTAGCATTTTGATCACCCAGTTAAGGGGAGAGCATAAGCCTATTGCTTTCGAAACACAGTATACATGGGGTTCAAACTATTTCTTTAATTAAACTAGATGCGCTATCTTAACCAAAGGAAAAAGCAATAATGAAACTAAAATACCTAAAAACATTATTAGTAATTTTCAAGTTTTTGTCTTTGATTGGCGTAAGTTTTTCTCACAATTGTCTTTGACCAACGTGTTTTGTACCTGCAACACAAAAAATAGAAATTAGTCCTCAGATTTTTAAAATTCTACAAAAATACTCAGATGTGCCACAACAGTTATCAGATGCACTAAAACATAAAGTAAATGTGCTATAATAAAATTTATATGCCCTATAGTAATTTATGCATGCGCTAAAAGAGAAGAACAATGCGTCGAAAGAAAACTCCCTGACTAGTGAAACAAAAACTTGGATGCGTCGGAATAGGGGTCGTATGCGTTGAAATATTCTGTGGATGCATCAGAATAGTGTTTGGATGAGCTAAAAGATCTGTTGCATGCGCCATAAAAACTTTTGATCACGCTAAAACAAAACACGTCAGAAGCCTACAAGGATATTTTTCAAAAAAAGATGTTAAAAATGGGGTTTTTCAGCCCCACAGTGGGTGCCAATTTATGTGTGAATAAAATATGTGTATATGAATGACCAACACAATCAATAAGACATTATATCAATAGATTTAAACAACAACTGATCTAATAAAAGAAAGAAATCTATTGAAAGCGTCATATTGCTCCCTATCTCCAAAGATTTATTAAATCACTGGGCTCTCAGATTTTGATTGCATTGTGACTGTTAAAATTCCAATCTAGAGAATGAGAGTGATAAGCTATATGATTTTTAAATGATGTGCAAACTATATGATGTAAAAGCTATGATGTTGATGGTTGATAAATGAAAGCTATATGTTGTGATATGATAATAGAAGCTATATTAAGATGAAATCTAGAATGAAAGAAATGATTATAAACTAAATGATATGCTATTTTCTATTTCTATTTTCTAAAATTCTTGATTGCACAATTGATATTTCTGCATAGTAAGGTTGCACAAAGTTGGGATCCTTTTCCTGTAGAAAGAGGTTGTATTTATAGATTCTCGGCAACACATTTGTGAAGGGGTAGCAAAGCAAAGGTATGGATTTGATATGAAGAATTGAATGGTGAAAGATGAAGAAGCCTGAGATGATTATGGAGATTGTTCCTCCCCACAAAAACACTCAGCCAAAGGATAGGAATGATCAATGGAAGAAGATGAAGAAGTTTGGCTACAAATTTGTCTCCAATTTGTCTCCAAATTTTCCCGTGAAGATTTGAGTTGAATTAATTAGATATCAAATATCTAATTTGGTATGTAGATGTAATGAATAAAATGAGGAAATTAACTATATAAATATACTTTCATTTGAATATTTGATTTATTCAAATTAGTAAAAGAAGATATTTAATTTAATAAAACAAATATATAGAAATTTGTTTATTAAATTAAGATGGAAGAAATGTGGTAATTAAATAAAACAAATGTTTATGAACTTGTTTATTTAATTTAGATAGAATGATGTGATTAAAATAGGAGAATTTAATAATTAAATAAAACAAAATATTAAATTTGTTTATTTAATTAAGATGAAACAAAATGGTAAAGATAGAAGAATTAGAAGTGAACTAAATAAATAATTTTATTTATTTAATAGTAGATGAATTAAAGGAGTCAACTAATCAAATAAATTGTAATTAATTAATTAGATTATCCAGACCAGTTTTAGGTGTATACACTTTTCTACTTTTCAAGAGGATTGATAACCCATTATTTCTTAGCAAGTTGGATATTCTATCAACACCCTCAACACATACTTACAACTCTTTTTATTAAGGTTCATTTATCTCTCTTTAGAACCCTATTTTTTATGGTGTATAAGAGGTCATATTCTACTACTTAAGATCAAGTAACATAATCTTTGAAATGGGGTCTGCAGACCAACATTTGAATTATGTCAAAGATAGTTTGAAAATGGCTTTGCAACAGGCACGAATGGGCAGGAATACACGCGAAGGAGAATTTTTAAATCCTTAGAAGTAGGTGATGAGGGAGATGAAGTACAAATGTTGATGGCTCTGCTGCAACAATTGCTTTAGTTTCAATGGTTGTTGTTGTTGTTTTGCGGCATTTGGAAGTGCTTCATAGTGATGTTGTGTTTCCTATCACTGGTGCGAGGGGTTGTGCTTTTGGGAAGCTTCACCCCTACTCCTTCCTTGTTGTTGGGTTGTTTTTTGAAGCTTGGGTGTCTCTCTTTGGTGTTCATGGTGGGAAAATTGTTGTCATGTTCTCTCCTTTTGCCCCTTTGTTGTTCTTCTGCTAATTTTTAGGGGTTGTGTGTGTGTGGTTCCTATCAATGTTTATGGTTGCGGGTGAAATGGCGGAAGTGGTTTCTTGTGAGGCAACTGGTGTTGCTTTCTTGAGCATGCTCTTGGTGGGACAATTGCCCCCTTTTCCACTTGTTCTTTCCTCCTCTAAGGATTTGTTTCTTTGTCCATTTCCCTTGCTATGTTTGTGGTTAGCTTTCCTTCGTGGATACTTCCTCTGGCTTGTCGTTCTTGGTGGTGGGCTTTGGTGCTTGGGTTGTTTTTCCTTTGCTAGCTATCCTTTGTTGGGATAAATTATGAGGGAAGTCTTTGTTGCCCTATTCACTGGTGCTTATTATCTCTTCTTTCCCTCTCGACTTCCTGTTGAGGTGGATATCCCTCCTTTTGAGGTGGAGTTGGTGTTTGAAAGTGTGGTCAAGGGTTTTTTGCTCTTGTTGACTCCCCTTCTTGCTTCTCCCTTTGTGGTGAAGCTTGTTGGTGGTGGGGGTAACCTATTCTTGATTAAGGGATCTTTTGTTGCCCTCGTTTACATTTTATTGTTAAATGGGTTACTCTTTTTGTTGACCCAGTTGCTCTCATTCCTAATGGGATTTAGTTTGAACCCCTTATGGGGAATGGTGTTCTGCTACCTTTGGGGTAGGTTTGTGGGAGATGCTAGCTATGTGATAGCTTGGTTGAAGATGTTCAAAGGAGTGGTGTATGTTCTTGTTTCTATTATCTTGTTGTTTGTTGCTCTGTTCTCAATAACTTTCCTCATATTGTTGGGTCTAAAGGTTTGTGAGACCATCTCTTGTCCACTTTTGGGGAGATGGGGGTTTTCTGCTTGTGTGGTGCAGAATGGTTTGTGCTAGTGGATTTTTGCTGCTAGTTCCCTATTGTAGGTGTGTTCGATGGGGGTTGGATTTAGAGCTCCTTTGAACCCCTTAAGGGGGAGCTAGTTTGAACCCCTTATGGGGGATGGTGTTTTGTTGCCTTTGGGGTGGGTTTGTGGGAGATGCTAGCTATGTGATAGCTTCGTTGATTATGTTCAAAGGAGTGGTGTATGTTCTTGTTTCTATTATCTTGTTATTTGCTGCTTTGTTCTCAATAAATTCCTCATATTGTTGGGTCTGAAGGTTTGTGAGACCATCTCTTGTCCATTTTTGGGGAGATGGGGGTTTTTTGTTTGTGTCCAGTACATAATAGTTTGTGCTAGTGGATTTTTGTTGCTAGTTCCCTGCTGCATGTGTGTTGGATGGGGGTTGGCTTTAGAGCTCCTTTGGAAGTATTGTTTTTTTCTCACAACCTAGGTGGGTTTGAGGTTAATGAGTACTGTTGCTTCTTGTTTTGTTCTTACTTTCTTCTTGTTTCCTCATTCTGTGACTTCTATTGAGGTGGATTCATATCCTTTTGAGATGGTGTTTGTGGACTTGGTGGATAGTAGTGTTATTCTTCAAATGGACCCCTTTCTAGCTTCTCTTGTGGAGGTGGAGCTATCTCTTATTGATGTGGAGGTTATTTTGGTTGGAAGGGCTTGGTGGTGCCTCTATAGGCTTTGGCTTCCTTTTTCTCTACTTCGTTGTCTTACCCTTCTATTGAGGTGAAGTGGTTTGTGGAGCTGGAGTTGTTTTTGGGTGCTTTGACTGCCTTGTTTCTTTCCCCTTTCATGTCTCATATTGAGGTGGGGACTATGATTGGTGTTGGGATCTTGGTATGCATCCTATGTTTGCTTCTATAGTTTTTTTGGATTTGGGTCTTTGATGCTTCTTTGGCTTTTACTTAGGACTATTGTTGGTTCTGAGTGTTCTGTCGCTTCTAGTTATTTGGTGACTAGGTGTTGGTTGTTAGTTTGTTGTGCTACTATGGTGTTTTCGTTGTTTTTGCTTCTCTATTTCGTTGGCAAAGTTTGATGATTTGGTGTTTGGAAGTTCCTTTTCTTAGCTCTCCACAAGGTTTTGGTCCCTTTCAAAACCTTGCTTACCTTATCAAAAACATAATATTTGAAATAGAATAGAATCTAAATTTCAAATTAAATGTTGTTAGAGTAATCATGCATTAGCTAATAATTAATTAATCTTTAGCTAATCATTAGTCTAATTTATTCTCATGCACTTAAGATAAATTTAGGAGTGATTTACTATGGTGTTAAGGGACTACCACTTTTTCTTGTGCATCTAACAATAAAAAACCACTTAAAAGTGAATGATGTGTGAAATATTTATCGAAACTAAAAATTTAGAATATCATGTTGTCATGTCTCAAGTTTCTAAATATATCCAATGTTAATATCTCATGCTACCTACCATGATTATCCAAAACCTTGTGATGCTAAAGTTTCTCATGTACTCCAGGTCACAATCTATAAATTCCTTATTTTTTATCATGCCATGTTTATAATGAACTATTCTCCTAATAGTTTCAAGGTTTAATGAATCATAAATTTTTCAAATTATGTTGAAAAATATTTTTTGCAATGGCCAAAATATTGTACCAAAACTAAAAATATTTGATGAACCAACTTTGTGCATGACCATCAAAATATCTTGTGGTTTTTATAAATATGCAAACCCAATTTACAAAACACTATAACCTTTTAAACTAATATGTAGTAATATATCAAATATCTCTAGACATGATATGTAACAAGTGTCTTCCCAAATACAACCCTAAATTATAACCTTAGGTCTAAAAAATCCAATCTTGTTAAGAATAGCTTCCATATATCACCACTGGGATAACCCAAAATGCTATAGAAATATCTTAAATGATAAGATATCCCTTATTAAAATATCTATGATATCCAAAAAACAAATGTTCATAGACATGTTGATAGAATTACATCTACTCCTAGTATTGATAATCCAATCTTCAAAATCAATGTGTAATTTAGGTATGTAAATGAATAAGTCAACAATGAAAATTGTTGAATGACCCAAAATGTATCAACAATTGAGAGTCATATCCTCAACCATCAATATTTAGAAAAATGATTTTTACATTCACTCACAACAAATATATATCAATTATCATCATCTTAGGAAAAAAACCTCCAAGTAAATCCTCCAAGCTATAAATATTGGAACATCATAACAATCTCAAACCCTAGAAATTTTGATCCTTTGGGACCTATTAAAAAGATAAATCTAAGCCATAAATCTCAATAAATAAAGTGGTGTGAAAATCCATATAGCAGGGTGATCCCACAATATTGGTTTACAATTTTTGGCCAAACTGAACATTGAATTGAATTTTTTTAACTAAATCTTCACTTTCAGGCACCTATAGCTGCTAAACCATGAGGAATTTGAAGATGATGCAAACTAGTGATTTGTGACATTTTGTTTGTAGATTCTAAATATATTTTTTTTATTTTTTTTAAATCAAATTGCATTTCTTTTTCCATCTCATTCGAAAACTAGTTTTTATAAGTAAACACCATTTTTAAAGAGTGATGCCCACCGTAAACAACATAACTTTTTTTCTATGAAGGATAAACTTCTATTTCTTTTGAATTTAGCTTTGTAACTATGATATCTAACAAGCTCATTTGGTTTCATAGTGTTTTATTGGATATTTGTTTCTTAATCAAGTTTTGAAGTCAAACCAATTACAATTTAGGCATAGGCAGACCGTAAACAACATAAATTTTTTTGTATGTATTGAAATTCTTTTTTTTTAAGTGGATCAAGGACATCAATACCTAGCCCGAACATATTTTTCAATATTTTTTTGATAATCTACTATTTTTCCACGTACAGAACAGAGAGCTTTATTTTTGGTGAAAAAACCTATGTTTAATTAAACTAAAAATAATACATAATAAAACCAAAATATATTAAAATTATATTTAATGGATAGCTCATCCCGAGGACTACCATCATCTATTTGGGTCTATGAAGTTTCATCCATTTTCATCCTCAACCCAAACTTTGAAAGGCAAAATTTTGCAAAAAAGGGGGGTTTCAGCAAACCCCCTTTCGCTCGAAAGGGTGAAGGCGGATTCACTTGAACCCCCATTTTTTTTTAATTTCCCTTTGTTCCCATTTTAAAAAATATGGCAAAAATGGGTCACGTGAAAAAAGTGGCTCGAAGGGGGGGTTCGAGCGAACCTCTTTTTGGGTTCATGTGAACTCCCCCCTTCATGTGAACCCCTAAAACCCCAAAATTTGTTTCATGGGAGCATTTTTGCAATTTTCCTTCCTCAACAGACTTGTAAACCAGTATCGTGGGTTTACCTAGCACATCTTATCTCAAGTCAAATAATGCACAAGTTAGTAAAATCAATAGTCTATGATATACCCAAATACACCAAAATCAATATGTAATTGCTAAAATACAAAATTTTCCCCTTCAAAATCTATAATTCAATGTTCCCCATGTGAGATGAGAGTGGAAAATATATTTACAAGAGCACCTTGGATGAGAAAGTAGTATCTTGAAATACAAATTCTAAATCAACAACTCAAGTTGATAATTTGTGTATATAATATGAACTACACATAACTCAATGAAACCCTTCTAAATCTCCATCATGGATCTCCAGTAAGCTACTCTTTTGGGTTTTTACGTTAACAAAAAGATCTAATACCCTATCCTTTTTTATTTTCAACATAATTTTTTTTTTCAAGATATAGGCCTCCAAATTATCAACAAAAAGCACAAAATGCCAAAATCCACTTAATAGAAAAAATTTCATATTGATAAAATATCACGAGGAACTCTCAAGCTTCAAAACTAGGACATGTAGAAACATAATCAAACACATATGCTATAAAATAACATGTCACCATCTATGTGGATATGGTTTAAATATATAATTCATTCTACAACCATGTACTTACTAGATATGTCAAGGCTTATGTTAATTATATCATTTTCATCATTAGTATAAAGACTAATGTAAGAACTAATATCATCATCTTCAATTGTAGTAGTGAACATTCAATGAATAGTAAATAAGGATTTTTTAGTAGTGAACATACAATGAATGGTACATAAAAAATTTGTATCATTGGAGTAGGTGTCACCATCATCAATAGCAGAATAAAATCTCTTATAGGATCTTGACAACAACCAATTCTCTAGCCTCCACCTATGCTTATCAATTCAAGCAAAATAAACCCACCTTATTGATTTTGCATAAGGTTTTTTAGCATAACAATGCTTCACATAATGATAGGCTTGAAATAAGGGATACAAGGATATAGATGAAGACATGAACTAGAGATATAAATCATTCTACCACCATGTAGACAAGTTGCCGCTCTAAATGACATAGATATTTGACCATCTAAAAAAGTGGGAGAACATATTTGTACAAATTTGGCTAATAAGCAAAGATGGGGCTTGAACAATAAAATTGGTAAGATGACCTATAAATAATAATAATGGATCAACTTCACAATTTGAAAGAGATTCCAAGGATAACAAGGTAGGGGCAGAATTTGAAATATTAGATGAAGAAGAGATACTCACTTTACAACAATTATTTAGAAAACCTCTCGACACAAAATGAATTAATTGAGTGTAAAGGTATATTCAAATTGACAAGACCTTTATATCCTAGACCAACATTTTTTTTCTTATATTGCAATGTTTTCTAGACTTTGAATTCAAATCCTCATAATTCATTTACAATTTTATAGAAATAATTGGTTGGACTATTGACAAATGTTTAACAATAAATATACATGCTAAGAAAAATTCAACAAATTTGACAACCATGAAACTTCAACTTAATAATTTAAAAAATCAAAGTTTCTAACTATTGACTAATATCAATTTTGAAAACTATATATATGTGTTTGAAATCTTCTCTACATTCAACTAACACATCAACTTCATGACTTTTTTTTCACGTAAAAACATAAAGATGGTCATCACAAGCTTTCCCATCTAAGTTGGATGTCATCAATAATGTTGGGATGACATTTTCGAGCTTGTTTGAACAGTTCAAAACAAAATTTTATGTCCAAAAGTATTTTGTTTTTTCAAAAGCTTTCCCCCTTTTCTAGGCAATTCCAAGGATGATTTTGGCACTTATGCCCAAATATTCACTGCTGTTTAAATTTTTATACATATATAGATCCCATCATTTACTAGAAAAATATCACACTTTAAGAGAAAAATAAAAGTACCCGGTCAAACAAGGCATGCCATACCTGTGACTGGCAGTTTATTGCAGGTTGTACAGAAGCATTATTTCTCCCAAAACATTTATTTCATTTGGCTTTCTATAGTACATCTGCACCAATTAAACAAGGTTTTCTGTTATGCCTAAACTAAATTGCTTCCTCTTCACTATCTGCCTATTTCAAACAGTGCTCACAAATTCAACTCCCCGTCTGCTAGATATGGCCTGTCATATTCCTTAATATGCTCATTTTCCTCCATGCAGCTGTACAATATATTCAATTTTACAGCTCTTTGAAAGCTATTTATGTATCTGAATTGAACATCAATTCATATCTACAAGAACAAATCTAGGCAAGCCTTCTCTGATACTACATTTAGATTTACATATGGAAAAGAAGTTTTATTAATGTAAAGAAACATACTAACCTTTTCCTAAGCTTAATCTAGGTTAATTTAATAGAATGCAAACCCATAAGCATAAAGTAATTAATAATTGTCAATTGTGGATGTAAGTAATTTTCAAATAAAAGTACATAGGAAGAAGGTTAATGGCACTTAGTTTTAGGCTTGGAGATGAATAATTTTGTTATATAGTTCTGGAATTTGGATTATCTCAAGGATCGAAATAGGATCTCTCTATCTCTATGTTGTCTTGAGTTCTATGCAATACTTGTCCATCTATCTAGGTCGAATCCACACCTATGGATCGTGTCTATATCTATAGATCCCATATAGATCTAATCTTATTGGATGCATATTTATACTTCTTGATTTGTTGGATTAGCCATTGTTTGCTCTTCTATCTAGATTGATGGTATGTAGAAATAATTTTAGAATCTTGGGCCATATTGTTAGGGAACACATTTTCCCATTAGATTCATGCAAAGGACAAGTAGGAAACAAACAATGATTTGAATGTCCTAGATGAAGGCATTGATGAAATGTTATTTTTTAGTTCACCAAACTAAAGCATACCTAGGACGCTCCTTGAATGAAAATGATATTCAAATCATGCTTGTGGGTGTCGATAAAATATGGTTTTGAATGTCTCTAAGTTACAAATACATAACAGTCAGTTGTGCAAATGTATGTTTTGTTGGCTCACAATGCCTAGTGAAATGAGCAAGAGTAAGCCCAACTTAAATTTGAAATTTGGAAAATTGGGGTAAAATTAGTGGATGTAGGATCAATCCTACACCCATGGAATGCTCTAAGTTGACAAAATAATTGTTTGATCATGGTAGATGTTGTAAATATAGTATATATGAAGAGATGCAAAACATGGATATCATGTATGAGAATGTGTGTAATAGGGATAAGTGAAGGCTAGAGGAATAAACTCAACTTCACATAAGATTGTGATATTTGTCAATATATAAACATATTATGTCATTCTCTTAAAACATATATAAAACTAAATGCGAATGACATGGGTATGAAAATTTCACCATTACATTTTGTCCCCAATTTGAGGTGCATGCAAATCTTGGAATGATCATATATCTCAAAATATATAGCACTCACAAAGATGCATGTAAAGTAAATATTCAAACATATAATGATACTTGGATTTATATAAAGTTATGGATATTTTTGAACATCATTTTTTATATTTATCCTTTGACATACATACTCCATGGAATCCTATGAAATAAATGAATAATATGTAATATAATAGCTTCTATCTCACAAGTGAAACTAGGTATAAAATACAAGCATTTTTTAACTATCTAGGGGATAGAAATAATAAGAAATGAGTAGAGTAATAAATTGTTCCTATTCAAAAAGTGACATGACTTACTAACATGTGGCATATTAGATAATGCCACCCTATGTAGTATGAGCTCTATCTAGTCATGGTGATGAGTCTCTCTATAACAAATGTTTCTACAAGAAATATTGATCTTAGGATGTTAGTGATAATATATGCCCCTACAATTGGTTGCATCCATATGATGCAAGGAATTGGAGAGGGAAATATAGTAAATGTAATATAATTGTTATTGGAAGATGAACATGTAAGCATATAAGTCGTCATATAACAAGCATACAAAATATCAAGAAATGGAAATCAAATGGGCTAGAGATGGATCTCAAGGTATAAGGTTGCTCCTAGCTAGGGAATGTTTAAAAGGTCATTTATGACCAATTGGGGAAAAAAAATTGGATTCTCAAAAATGGTGAATAGAATATGTTTGACAACACATTCTTTCACCCGAATTTGATACTATTTTTATGTACATAGCATTATATCACCTTGAAATAAACTTTTTAATTTCTTTGAACATTTGATCCCTACAATATTTAATCTAGTTTGAGCTCCATCACTAGGACATTATAGAGGCATCTTTTAACTTGGGTCTAACTACTTGTTATTTAAATTCTTTTTTTTCAAAATGATGGTTCCATTGCCAACCTTTCTACATTAATTTATTCTCAGAATATATGGCAACACCCCCAACATTATCACTAATTTAAAGAAAATGGTGATATGATTTCCAATAAAATCATAGGAAATTAAGGGCAAGGGATGGTAAGATTGCCAATGGAATTATATACAATTATGAACAAAGGGTGGTGTAATTGCTAATGAAACTATAGATAATTTTAGGAAAACGATGGGGTGACCACCAACAAAATCATAGTCAATTTATGGAAAACATGTATAATAACCGTGTAATTAATAGGCATATGAAGAAAAATATGTGTTATAATAATGGACACTTTAGAGAAAACATGTACCATCACCATAAAATTGTAGGTAATTTAGGGTCGATATGTTAATCAAACATAAAATTTACTATATTTTTGTAGGATAGAAGATAAAAACCTAGTGTGATTTTGGAATCCTATTTAAGCAACAAAAATATATTTATTCACTTGTTAAACATTTACTTAATTTATTTCTCACATTGAGAATTATAATTTAGATTTTTATTTGATTGGTCAATTGTAAATTGAGAGACAAGAGGGTGCCTTCTCAAAAGGTGGTGAATATATAGAGATTGCATCTCTACTTCAATCTCTCATTCCTAGTGAGTTACAAAGAAATATTATACTTATTTGTTAATCTGTATTATATTGTGAACACCTAAACTTGTCTCTAAAAAATTCTGTTGTGATTAATTCACTTCACATCATTACTTCCAAATTAACTATCCTAAATTTTCTATTAATATTAAATAGATAAATTTAATTATTTTATCAAAATTAATCGAACCTTTGTTTTACAATTAATAAAATAAATTAGGACAACTCATTCAATTAATCAATCATTGTTCTAATATCCAACCTTAAATAACTAAAATTAAAATTTATTTACTAAACTCCATCATGCCCATTCCAAAAAATTAAATAAATAAAATTCATTTATTTAATTCCTCTTTGTCTCACACATCACTAGTAAAATAAATTATTTAATGTAGTTATTCATTTGCAAAAGTCAAAGCATAATTAATCAAGGCAAATCTTACCCAAGTTGGCTTAGAGGGTACTCCCTTCTCTCCATCCACTAAGAATTGATTTTCCTTGACAATTTCATTTGTCAAGCAAATCAATTTCAATACACCAAGATTGCTTTGAGTTGGTTTTTGCACGTTGAGTCTTGGCCCTGCTCTTCTCATAATTTCCTTTTAGATTTCCATGATATTATGGTCTGGTTGCGTAGGGTTGGCAGTACTTGGTATGAAGGCTCACACACTTTGTGGGTCTTATTTCAATTATTTTGTGGTTAGTCTGCCTAATTTTGTCGTTGCAGAAAATTAAGGTGTTGGTTGTTTCTTGTTTGCTACATGCCGCCATGGGAGAAGCTCATTGAAGAGTGGAGCTGAGCTCTTGTGAGGAGTTCCAGAGCAATGAAACTGTGTGGGAGCATCTAGAAAAGGGTGGGGTTAGCCCATATTTTCCAAAACTACAAGGTCTGAACCCTGAAGCAACAAAGGGTTTCGTTAAAGGGTGGAGCAGTAGGATTTTGTGTTACAAAGGGGTGGAGTTTAATATTGATGAGGATTTTATGGCGGAGGTGACTAGGTTTCCTTCAACTGGAAGGAAATTTTACAGAGATATAGGTGCGGCTAAGAAAGCCTTTTCTAATTTCTTTAAATATGATGAGAAGAAGAAGCTCAGGAAGTTGGGAGTGGTGGGTATGCCCACAAGTCTCTCAAGCCGCTTTGGAAATTATGCATTACTTCACCTTGGAGGGTAGGTTTTTTGTTCTTTATAGCTACCATTTCATGCTTCTGAATCATTTTCACCACAAGGTGTTGGTTTTGTTTCCTTTTTATCTTTTATTGTCAATGGAGAATAGTATTGAGGATCATTAGAAGAACCCCAAGAAGGATATTCTCCATGAAGGCCTTATGAATATCATGTTTGTTCACATAAAGATAAAGTTGATCCATGTTTCTCCTAAGACCCCAACCCACAAAAAGGGTGTTAAAAATTATGGCTATGAGACTGTTGATTCTACAGCGGGATGGGAAGGGAATTTTGATGATGAGGATTCAAATTTTGAGATGTCGGTTGAGAATAGTGAGTCTAAGGAGGGTTCTGAAGCTTTTGAATCCTGGTCCAAGGGATATGAAACAGATTTTGAGTTGAAGGAAGTTGCGATGTTGTCTAGGAAGAAGAACACAAAGGGGAAGAAAAAGTTCCCTAGGAAAGAAAAGTCTTCTATTAAGAGGAAGGTGGAGATGTCTAATGTAGTGGAGGAGTCCCTTGTTTCTAGTGAAAAAACTTCTCCAAGCCCTGGTAAGTTGGGTGCTTTTGGTGAAAATCCTTCTCCGAGCCCTGGTAAGGTGGGTGTTGTGGAGAGCTCCCCTATTGTGGAGGATAGTCATGACATTGGTAAAGACCTCCCTGGGTTCATGTAGCCTATGGAGATTAATGCTCAGGGGATTGAGGGTTTTGAGTGTTCAAAGGGGGTTAACCCCAACCAGGTTCCTCTAGACTCTCTTATTGGCATTATGCAGGTTAAAGGGAGTGTTGTGAAGGTGGAGCGGTTGGAGGTCTTGGCGGACTTGGAAAATATGTCAGATAAGCACCAAGTTAAAGTTGAGGTGATTGAAGTTGAGGATTCCCCTTGAGGAAGAAAAGGAGGATAATGATGAGCCTTAGGTGGACCTTGTTTAGAATTTTGATTCTAAAGCTGAGCCTCCTATTAATTGGGATGAGGTTAACATGGGCATGTTCTATAGGATGGCTAAGGATGGAACTCACAACTTGCTTTCTCTGGTTAAATGGATTTTCTTGGAAGTTAAGGAGCTCAATTTCTAGGTAAAGAATTGGAAAGATGTTTGTGTGGCGCTGGTACATAGTAACCAAAAGGAATGGGTGATTAAAGGTAAGGTCAAAACCATGAATGTTATGCTTGATAAACTTGTTGTGGATGTTGATCACCTTGGTAGTACTCATGAGGAGAGGATTTATTCTTTGGAATTGGCAGTCCATAAGAATTTTGAGGAGAGATTAGTTAACATTGAGGACAAAATTAGCAAGTTGTTTGATGATTTGAAGACTGTACATAGTGAACATTAGCAATAATTCCCTAAAATTGACTACTAAGTGCCTCACTATTTTAAATGAGAAAGCCTTGAAATGGCTGGTAAACCCTTGGAGCTAGGTGATATTAAGAAGGCTATGGAGGATGTGAATTGCTCAAATCTAGTGGAGAAGAATGAGGATCTTGCTCCAACTATGGAAAAGGATGTGGATGTTGGCCCGTGTTTGAGAATGAGGAGTAAGACCAAGAAGCGGGTTGCTATTTCATTTAAGGAGCTCAAAGATGTTATGGAGATCCACGAGGGGGTCATTGAGGAAAAATTGGCCTCGGTTAATGTTCTAGAAAATATGTTGTAGTTGTGCTATTTCTTTTGCTTGATCAGCCTTGTTGTTGATGATTTGCTTTTGGGTTGCTGACAGGTCTCACTGTTAAGTTTTGTTGTTAACATTTTGGTTTTTTTGGGCTGCGAGCTCTCTAGGTTTAGTCTTTCTTGCAGCCTTTCGCCTTTGTAAATGGTTTTGGGGTCCCTTCAAAACCTACTTTTCCTTATGAAAAACAAATAACAAAATCCTTCTTTTATTTAAACCAATCACATAACTACATCAAAATGTAAATTTATTAATAACAATTGGATTTCATTAGACTGTTCCTCTGATCTCTGCACTCCACATGATCTTCTCAGTTCCATTTGATGACTTTTATTCTACACTCTTCTTAATCTCCTAAATATTCCATGGCCTCATCTAAATTTACCTTTCAATTGGTATTAAATTTCAGTTTCAAGCTATCAATCAATTCTCCTTGGATTTCAATTTAATCTTCCCCAAATTCCAACACTATATTTTTGTCCTCACATGTTCAATGAAACTTTATCAAACTATTTTTTTCAACCTCATCTCCCATGTACTACTCTAAATTTCCTGTAGTTGTACATTAAGTTTATCTTCATGCATTGTTCTCTTCCCAAACTTCATTAATTTTTTGTTGTCTTGATACCCATGCACCCCTTCCACATATGGCATTTCACTTCTTCTTTTTTCAATTTTTTAAAAAGAAATCTTTGCCACAAATATGGTGCAACCTCTTACTACACCAATATGTAATTCCCATTGAATTTTATGCCCCTCCATTGCCAATCCCAAGCTGAAATTGTATTTATCTTCAAACAAAAATGTGCACTATCTCCTCTTCATCACGCCCTCTTCACTTAATCTATAGTTTTAAAATTTAAACATATCTTTTACTTGGGCATAGCAAGCCCCCTACACACCCAAACTCACTCTCCTCACACAACCCCCTCTTCCACACCCCTTCTCAAACTCCATCTACATTGTAATTTGTTTTATTTTAAATCTTCCAACTTCTCCATAGTGCATGATCTCTTGGTATTCTATTTCTTGCTTTATTTTATTTAAATTTTTTCCTATATGTTTGTAGTTGTTCCCCCTGTTTGTTTTTTTTTTCCATTTCCTTTTTACACAACTCTTTTTATTCTCGTTCCTCTTCAAATTCATCCAAGGAATAAAATATTTTAGATTTATTTCTTTTTGAGACAAAATCAATAACCTGAGTGACTTCACTGAAATTAATTTGGTAATGAAACAATAAAAAAAATTCATATCTAGATAGAAAGAAAGGATAAATTATTTATTTCATGATGATAATCAACCTCCTAGATCAAATAGTCATTAAACTTCAAAATGCAAATCAAACTCATATCGATAAATGACATTTTTTCAATCAATGACAACAATGTCATTCAACCTCCACCATAGTCCACCACTACAACCAAATTTGAATTTAATTTTGAAAACTAACTGCAATACCAAAAATGGAAAAATAAACTATAATCAATTAAAAAATGAATGAAAACTAAGCCAAACTAGTTTTGGTGGAACTAGATTTGTTATTCGCTCAGGATGCTCTTGTATCAGACACATCGGGTAGAAATTTTGTGAGCATATTCTCAAAAGGGTGGATTTGAGTAGTCGAACTACTCTTCTAGGTCGCGACCAACTTGCAATGAACTCCATCATTGTCCAAGGTGCTCAAGATCAATCCTTCTCCCTCTTTTTCGAGCATCTCGTTGAAACACACACCATCTTCCTCCAACAATGCTACACCATTTTCCTTCTCCCTCTCATGGACTCATGTCCACCATAGACCAACCTCCTCCACCAAATACTCTCCAATCTCCTCTCCTCCTTCGTGGGATCCAACCCACCATAGACCAACCACCTCCACCAATATCCACTTGCAACATCCTCCATAACTTCTATATGCAAACACTTATCCATACACCAATTGACAATCACATGATCTCTCTTTCTATCAACTAACTCCTTATTCACCTCAATAATATAAAATTTAAACTCAACCTCCTCATCACTAAATTCAAGAAAATTCAATTTTACCTCTTTCTCTTTTTTTGTTCCAAATTTTCTCTCTTTATCATCTGTTGCAACATCTTCAATCTCCATTGCTACAAACTCAACTACATCTTCATCCTCTATTTCCATCTTATTGTCATTATTCACTTCTTCACTTTCCTTCATCTTCTTCATGTACCTTTGTAGGGGCTACTCTCACATCTTTCTCCTTCCATATTAGGTTGCAACACTAATTTTTGTTGCCCACTTTCTTCTTCTCACTCCTCTTCACCAATGTCCTCCTCATCTTTCCCACTTCCTCATGGACCATTTGTCCCATCTTCTCATTTTTTTCATTTTCTACCTTCACCCAATATTGTTCCCATAACAATATTCTTGTGGGTCTCCTCACAACCCACCCCATCTTGTCTACTGCAATCTCACCTCAACTCACATGCTTTTCATTTCCACAGCTTGTCCTTGTCACATCTCACTACAACAAATCCCTATGATTTGCTCCATTTTTTTCTCTATTTTTTGCTTCCACCCACTATTTTAATGTATTTTCTGGCAATTTTTTTAAAACATCGGCACTATTTATCGAGATGGCACAATTTTTTGGCATTTATTGTGCTGATTAGTACAATTCAACACTAATTTAGGTGCTAATTAGATCCTAAAGTAACGTCATCTTTAGTGCCGATAATAGCTTCAAGTGTAGTGCCACCTTGATCGCCGCCTTTAGCTCTGAGTTTAGCTTCGAGTTTAGTGTTGATTTTAGCTCCAACTTTGGCTTCGAGTTTAGCTCTAGGTTTAGCACTAGTTTAGACACCCCTATGTCAAAGAGACTTATTTATATGTCTCATCAAAAATGTAAAATAGTGAAATGTCAACAAGACACAGGCATATCGAGGAGAGAATCACTTATGTCACATCGACAAGGTATATCTACAAGTGCTTAGTGAAACACAACTCTTGGATATAACAAAGTAATGTCGATGAGACATTGAGATATCAGTAAGACAAATAAGATTGTCTCATCGACACTCTTCAAGTAATGATCAAAAGCATACACCGCTATACCACCGGGAAGGTGAGAAACATATGTTGTACAGCGGTATACACCGCAACTCCACAGCAAGAAGTCTTGGGCAAGGCGGTAGAGTGGTAAATAGCAGAAGGGAAGGGAAAAACACCACTATACCACAACAATAATCACAAGTCTCCCTGACATGGAAGAGTTACACCAATATATAAAGAAATACCGCTGAAAGAAAATATCGATGAGACAATGGCATATCAGCAAGAGATATGAACTTGTCTCATTGACACCAACAACCAACATCAGAGGAACATCAGATCTAATTTTGATGAGACTTTGAGATATCGGTAAGACAAATAATATTGTCTCATCGACACTCTTCAAGTAATGATCAAAAGAATACACCGCTATACCATCAGGAAGGTGAGCAACATATGCATTAGAGTGGTATACACCACAACCCCACAGCAAAAAGCCTTGAGCAAGGCGATAGTGCAGTAAACAACAGAAGGGAAGGGTAAAACACCACTATAACGCAATGATAATCACAAGTCTCCCTAACATGGCAGAGTTACACTGATATATAAAGAAATACCACCAAAGGAAAATATCGATGAGACAATGACATATCAGCAAGAGATATTAACTTGTCTCATCAACACCAAAAACCAACATCAGAGGAACATAAGATCTAATGTCAATGAGACATTGAGATATTGGTAAGACATAGAAGATTGTCTCATCAACACTCTTCAAGTAATGATCAAAAGCATACACCGCTATACCACCGGGAAGGTGAGCAACATATGTGGTAGAGCGGTATACACCGCAACCCTGCATCAAGAAGCCTTGAGCAAGGCGATAGTGCGGTAAATAGCAGAAGGGAAGGGAAAAACACCACCATACCATAGTAGGTATAATAAGAGATGACAATAGTACGGTAATCATGGCATCATTATAATTTACACCAATACATGCAGAAAATCACATTAGTTGCCAAAATTAAATGCTATTAAATTATTAAGAGTTTCCAAAACTAATATGACTGAATACTGCGCCATCCAAAGATAAGTGAGTTTTCCCAATATCACACTCAATTGCAGTGCACTAGCATGGAAGGAACTAAGGATACAAGAAGAAGTCTTGCAAGCAAGAATACTTGAGTAAGTGCACGAAAACTCTCTAAAAGAGCTTTGTAACATATAAAAAATCTTTCAAGGTTTTGTCATCTAAAGCCATAGTAGAGAAAATTGAAACATGCCTCCTAAAAGAAAATGATTAGAAGTAAAAGAAAGTTGGCCTAAAATTAAATATGAAGAACCTAAAGTAAAGAAGAAAGCACTCCATCCTAAAACAAAACAATCAGAAGTAAAAGAAATTGAGCCTAAAATTAAAGATGAAGAACCTAAAGTAAAGAAGAGATCACTCCATCAATCCATATTAGATACACTTCCAGGGTCTACTAAAGAGGGTAATAAAAAGTTTCTCGTGGACACTGCACAAAGTTGTAGGGATGCCCTCATTTCCAAATCTAGATGGGACCTATTTTGGTATTTTTACAGTAAGAGAAATGAGAAGATTCCAATGTCAAACACTTGGATGTTGGATATTGCAAGGTTGATTGTCCCAAATGTGTTTGTTGATGTAGAATTTATTAGACTACTAGCAAAACACTATCACTCAACTACCAAAATAGTTAAGTTTCCAAACGACACAATATTGGTAGAAGTAACCAGAAAAGCCATCATTGAGTGTTTTGGCTTAAACAAGGAGGCTCTTACCAAGATAAACCTACAGAAAAATGAGGAGGATTATGCTAGGTTAAAAAAGACTTATAGAAGTGATGAGGTACCCCTATATATGAAAAGAGGCATTGGTAACATAACATTCCCCATCTCTACTACCACTAATGAACCATTTAATGTGAGATATTTTTAGATTACTTTGTGAATACATGTTTAGCTCTTTGCCAAGTGTTGGGAATAGATGCTCAAGATAAAATGCGAATAGGCCTAATGATGATGGCCATGAGAATTCAAAACCCTGAAACTAATATTGAATATGACTTTGCTTCATACCTTGAGAAGGTGTTAGATGATGAATTCTCCCAAGTTATAGAGGATAGAGCACTGATTACATTTAGACACTATTCCCTGATGTGTCATCTAATTTTGTACTAGAATAGGGACCATTGGACTAAAATAATGGACTTGGCTATAGTAGATGAGCAAGGGAATCCCACACTTGTCCATAAATGGTGCTATATTTGGGATAGTCGGTACAAGAATTCAAGCTTTGTTTTATTCTACGAAGACTTTGTACATAGAATCCTTTGAGTTCTTTGGTATGCAATACCAAGATTGTCAACCAAAATTTTGCAACTAGTAAGACATTTGGCTTTAAGAGTAGAGAAAGGTCATACACACAATTTTGAAGATTGGTTCTTCCTCCTAGAAGTTACAATAATAATAGTTTATGGATGCCCTGTTGCTCCACACATATTGCAAAAATTTGTGCCCCTCATATTCAAATTTCTTGAATTTATGTGGCAAATGACGTGGATGGGGAAAGATGTAATGCACAAAGAGAAGAAAGGAACTTTCCTGCCAAACCAAACCAAGTGTCAAGATTGAACTATAGGCTCAAACACACTAGAGCCGTTACAGTATTATTTGAAGGAAAGATATGCATTGAAATCTGGAAAAGAAAGAGCCTTTGACCCTAAAAATCATATGAACAACATAAGGCATAATCTTCTTACCAAAATGGCAGTGCCACACCAAGTGGGTTTTGAAGATTTCATAAGGAACTACATTACTCATAATGATGTATTTAGTAGAAGGGAAAAATGGGAATATATGAAGAAGGTTGAAGAGAGGACGAAGTAGAGGTCCAAGGATTTCCTAGGATACTTTGTTGAGGAAAAGGACCCCATCAAGAGGATAGAATTAATAATTGGTAGATTTGAAGAATTGTATAGAAAGAAGGAAGCATATCTTGAAGAACATGATAGTGGTGCAACTGCAGAGCATACCCCAGGTGAAACCTTTGAGCCTCCCATGGAGCAGTTACCTCCCAAAAGATAGAAGATAGGAAGCATTGAACAGTTAGTACCTTATGAGGATACTGAAGAGATGGGTGATACTGAGGAAATGGCTATAGTACTACAGTCATTGAAAGGTGATATTGAAGTTGATCAACCCATCCTTGAGACCAGTGCCCATAAACATGAGGAAAGGATGGGTGATGTAGAAAAAACAAGTACAAAGGTACATGAAGATGAAAGGGAAATTGCAGCCAGGAGATTCATAGAAGATGATGAATTCATTAAGACTCATGAGTTTAAGGATTTCTGGATGAAGATGAAGATAAAATAATTTCAAGAGAGGATGGAATCAGCTAAAGTAGGAATTGAAGAATCAGAGAAAAATGAAATGGTAGCACAAAATTTCCAGGAATTAAGAGTTGACAACATTGACATTAGCCCCAAAAAGGCTAGAGAAATGGTCTTGAAGAGCAATATGCTCATTTTCCCTGGCTTTGAATTAAAGAAAATGTTTCTACTTGATCAAGTGTGGGCTCAAGAAGATCCAATGCTAGTTGTAGAATTTGACTCTGATGAAGGTGTGAGTGGAATTGGGTATAACCCAAAGATTGAAACCCTAGCCATATGGATCAAACAAAAAAATACACAGAAGCCAAAATTATTGGATGTAATTCAAGGGACGAAATGGGTAGCGATGGTAAGGACAATACAAGATACCACCCCTTTAGAGGTAGCCACAATGACCATGCATTCGACCATGTTCACTCAAGCAACTATTAAGGGATTAGAAGATAGATTGAAGGGGTATGAAAATGAACAAAGGTTCTTAAATGACGAAGATAATAAACTATTTATGGAGATTGCCAAATTGAAAGAACAATTAAGAGGAGCAGGACCCTCACAAAGTAAGGAGATGGTGTTATACAAGCCTCCTATTGCTCCAATGGATATTGTGAAGAACATTTCTACAGAATAGGTAAAAACTCCAAAGAAGGAAGTGGATAATGTAAAGAAGGCCAGCAATCAAACCTAGGATGAAGTGAAAAGACGAATTTGTGAATTTATGGAAAATATTCTTGAGCACAAGATAAAATTAGTTATGGATAAACTAGAGAATGCGCATGATAGTTATAAAACACTTCAATAGGCAATGGATCAAATAAAGACACATATGCTTGTATTAGATCCTTTGTTCAAAAGGTGGTAGCCTATTCACCACACTTTGGCTAAGTTATGAAAAGTTCTACAACGAAGTCCTGATGCACCCACAACATTAAAGCCAACTGAACAAACTATGAAGATGATTATTGATGAATTTTAGTATGTACAAGGGTTTGATAAAAATATTGTAACATAAATAGATTTATTTCATACCTACAAATAGTGGTATATACCCAAAATCACGAGAGATGGTGATCAGTTGAAGGACTTGGATAAGTGGAAGAAAGAATTTAGTTAGGTTGTTCATAAGTGCATAACTCATATACAGGAAGATGATGATACCAGTCTTCCCGAGCTAAATCAAATCATGGATGGGTTGATTGTTCTTGATGTGGGATACCTAAATTTTGTCAATGATACAAAGGAATTACTAGATAGTCGATGGAAAACTCATCTTGCAAACATACAAAAGAACCAGGAATATAAGTGGCCATTAGATTTTATGGTGTATCAGTGGGAGGAAAAGTATTTGATTTCAGAAGAATAGGACACTGAGGTAAGAGCATTTGTACGTTCATCATGGAGAGGAATACTTTGCTAGATCAATGATCATAGGTCTTCTATGTTGAATAATGGAACCATAATTCAAAATGTCTTAAGTCTTGTTATTTCCTTAATTATGCTAATTAAATAGTTGTTGATTTCAGATTAATAGGACACTAAGTCGAGAGCATTCATATGTTCATCATGGAGAGGAATACTTTTCTAGATCAATGATCACAGGTCTTCTACGTTGAATAATGGAACCATATGTCAAAATGTCTTAAGTTTTTTTATTTCCTTAATTATGCTAATTAAATAGTTGTTAGTAAAAGAATTAGTAATGAAAGGTCATTTCTTTTTGTAAAAGGCCTGTAGCTTGTTGCTTCTTATATAAATAGGAAACCAAGGCCTAGTTTTAAATTATCATCATCATATATCATTTTCATTTTGAAGACTTTTGTTATTAATATATATCAATTGAAGCAATATAATGGAGAACATCTTATTATCAAAGATTCTCCATGACTATGTTATCATTCAATAATTTTTTTATGTTTTCCATACTTATTTCTTCTTATATTTGAATGAATATCAGTTATTGAGCCTCAATACTATGCTTATGTGAATGAATATGTTGATAGAGTAAAGCATTTATTGTGGTTGTTGGTAGAGCTACTAATTTTTTTGAAAATTTGAGCTTATTTTGCCTTGTTACATGTTCAACATAAAAATGGAAACTATTTAAAAATAATAAAGTTAACAAAATTTCTTATTTAAATAATTGTGAGTTACGTGCATTAATATTTTATTAAATTTTGTGTCTTCACGAACATATGTTGATACAAAATGAATGGAAGAAGCATCCAAGTAATCCTAATTTTTTCTACCAACAATTCATACCAAAGATTGAACAATTTAAGGATATTGCAATAGGTAATTAAGGATATGATGATGATATATTCTTGTACTTGTATATTCTATGAAATATTCCTTATTTTCTATGAAACAGTGTATATATTCTTGTACTTGTAAATATTCTTTTATTGTTATGTCTATTAAATAAAATAGAGTTTGAATAAAAAAAAATTCTCCCTTTTTTGTAAGTGAGTATGCCAATTATTGTTTAAGGAAAAATATTATAGTGTTTAGATAGTTTCAAATCTTCATTTGTTATGTATATTGTATATGTCTAAAAATGGTCATCAAGCTTGTTAATTAATTAAATATAAATTATTTAATTAATCCTCTAAAGTCATCTACATATAAATAGATTTAATTATTTATTTATATTGTTCACTTTTATAAATTCTTCTACCTTAGTTAAATAAATAACTTATTTAATTATTACCATCTTACATATTCCTCTTAATTAAATTAAATAAATTTTATAATTTATTTATATTAATTATCATGTTATTCTAAATTTGAATATTTGAATTCAAATAATGAAATATTCTTCCAAACACCCTCTTCATCTCATAGTATAAATATTTAATTTAATATATTTCCTCTCTCACACATAATTAAATATTTTAAATATTTAATTATCTTCTAAATTCCTCTCTCACACATAATTAAATATTTTAAAATATTTAATTATCTTTTAAATTCCTCTCTCACACATAATTAAATATTTTAAATATTTAATTACCTTCTAAAATTCTCTCTCATACATAATTAAATATTTTAAATATTTAATTACTTTCTAAATTCATCTCACACATAATTAAATATTACTTATTTAATTATGTGAACTTCTAAAATCATCTTCACACATAATTAAATATTACTTATTTAATTATGTAAACTTCTAAAATCATCTTCACATATAATTAAATAACTTTAGTTATTTAATTATGAAATTCATTCTCAACTCATTCTTCAAATGGCAACCTTCCTTCGGATCTAACTGAGAAAAATTGTTGTGGAGGAAACCTTCTATTTCTCTCTCACCTTTCAAAAATCTCTCACCGTTCATCCTGACAAGCTTGATCTGAACCATTAATCATGGCAACCAATCAAATTCTTTCAAAAACTCTTTAAATACATGTGCAAATCCAAGCATTGGTTAGATACGAACACATACGCAATCACGCTTACGCTTTTACATCTTTAGCATTTTATCAATATTCATATCTTAGCAATAATTTTATCACAGTATAGCATAATCTTGCATTTTAGCATAGTATACATTTTAGTTTAAATCTAATTCTCTAGTTGTCCATTTTGTTGAGCTTGGCATACGAAATTTGAGAGCAACTTGAAGCAACGAAATGCTAGAGATAGAGAGCAATAGAATGACTTCGAAGAATCTTCCATAAAAGAGTTTGTTTACTTTCTTTCAGTTTCTTTGATATAATGTTTTATTGATAGTGTTTTGAATCCTTTATAGCAGGCATATTTTTATACACACATAAAATGGCACCCACCGTGGGGCCCTGCCCCCGATTTTTGATCTTTTTCTATAAAGCATTCTGACATATTTCTGTGTTCTGGAGTTCAGCTTTCGAAAAAAATTCGCGTTTTAGCGCATCCAACACTTTCTGCAGCGCATTTGGGGATTTGATTCTTCTATTTTGCAGGTTTTTTTAGCGCATCTGGTGACTGTTCCAGCACTTCTAAGGGTTAATTTAGCACATATGAGATACAAAAATAGCACATATAGTCTCATTTCATTTAGATTTAAATATGCATTTAATTAAAGTAGCGCATTTAAGAACTGTTTTAGTGCATTTAGGAGTTAAATTAGCGCATTTAAAGTAGATTTTAGAGCATTAACTACTATGTCAGGGATTTAAATCTGTATTTAATTAAAGTAGCGCATTTAGGGACTATTTTAGCGCATTTAGGATTTTTTGTTGTGCATATACTGACTGTTTCAGCACATATAATATATGTTTCAGCGCATATACTATCTGTTTTGGTGCATATACTGTCTGTAACGGTGCATCTAGATTGTAACACAAAAATAGGATTCTGAGTCTGACGCATTCCGCAGACAGAATCTTTTCTGGTTTAAAATGAATCAATCTAGGATAGTCACCACACTTTGATCATGCAGTTAAAATGAACCCCATGCCTGTTGTGAAGCAATATCTTCACTTAGCATAAATCATTGTGATTTGGTGCATTAAACTGAATCTGTTTACTCTACTTAATTGTGCTTGAAAAGTGGTAGGTGACTATGCTCTCACCTTGTGCAAACTAGGTGATCAAAAAGCCAAACCCACTTCATCCCTATGTAACCCTGATACAATAACCGAAGTATCCTCTCCCCTGGCGCAGTGATGCGATCCTGGGTGTAATAGAAATAATTATTGTCTCTAGAAATTGGGCCTACCTGGGGATTTCATCACCCCAATGTGACTCAAACTGGCAATGGAGCTAAGGCCAAGCTACCCCCGACCGGTATATAAATGTGAATCTTAAGGGAAAACCTAATATTACGAGTGCGGATGTGTCATACGGACAGAGTAGTACTCCCTTAAACCCTGTTGAGCTTAACCTTTTCAGGTTGGAGTGCCACCTAATTGGTGATTAATCTCTTGTCCCATGTATGGCCACTCGAACGAGGGTCCCGAATTAAAAACCTATTTGCTAGCACAGCACCGGTCGGTGTGAAGGCATCCACACTTTCACAGTCTGTAGTAGAGGTGATCAATCTACCATGGGATTTTCATGGGGATTGGAAGCTTGGTTGGCCTAAGAATAGAGTGCATTGTAAGGGGGAGCCCGTGTAGCCAAGCTTCTGAATTCACACGCTACCAATATGCAGTTGGGGAAACCCGCGTGGAATCTAGAGGATATTGTCCTGGCTTTACCATAGGATGTGCTTGCTTTATCTGTGTTTGGTTACATTCCATTTAATTTAGAGTGTTTTTTGTGTTTTCATTCACATTAATTCAAATAAAAGATCATATGAAATGAACATGAAAAATAGCAACTGAAATCATTTACACACCTGACTTTCTGACATCTTTGGTCTAGTAAAATTTTGATAGCTCTCCCATGATTAAAGAGTGGAAATCAACAAAATTTGTGTGGAAATCAACAAAAAATTTCAAGAAATCAGTTTCCAATAGGATCAAGAAACCCAAAAAACATTTAGGGTACAAGAAAACATTGCAAAGAAGGAAATTTATGTACAAAAGTCGACACTTCTTGCTTCATTACCATGGATTTCTTCATAGATACCAAGACTTTGTTAGGGGATTCACTGACGAGTACACTGTAGAACCTTTGGATTCTCGAGCTCATTATCAGAGATTAGCTCTATCTCAACGGCATAATTTTAATCAACCTCTTGAGTTTGATAATATACCACAACCTTCTATAGAATAGCCTTCGCATCCTAGTCAAATCCTTTAGTGATCTTGAAACCTTTCTTCGAAAACAAAGACCAAATCTTAAGAGTGCACCCTTCAAACAAATTTATGATTATTGGTTCAACTTCCCCAACAGGATTTTGACATCCTTCATCATTGGAAGCCACAATCAAAAATTAGGAACATCTTTGATCATATCATAGGATTCACATCTTATCAGATCAAGATATCCTCATTATTACACTTGTCAAAACCGTGATCCAAGTTTAGAAAAATTATTCAAAATCATATGCCTATCTCTACAAGGTCTCAGCACAATAAATTGAGGGAAGAAATCCAACAAGAAGGTCATACCCAAAACATTCAAGAAGAAGGTGAAAGCAGTAATCCCCTTTACAGTGTAAGTCGTAATCCACCTTTCAACAACGACATGGATAACAGAGAAGAAAATCCATTTCACAACTATAAAGACATGAGAAAAAACCACATAGATAGTGATGAGGAACAAGATGAAGAACATCACAAAGAGGCTGAGCAAGATCCCAAATTTCACAAAGCCATAGAAAAAATCTTGCAACGCGATAAGGAAAAATACTTCCTCTACCTAGCTAATCAAGGAGCTAAATTGCCTCATGACTTTGATACTGAGAATTTGAAGAACAAACTTGAAGAGACACCCCTATCTGATCTTAGTGCTTTGACTCAACAAATTAAAGCACTTCAAGGACAAATTAAAGAGTTACAAGGGGAAACTCTACAACAAAGAAATATACTCTTGAGGATATTTGTCCTTATCCTTTCGATCGAAGTCTCAACATGATTCCATTTCCTAAACATTGTGAAATTCCAAAATTTGATCATTATAATGGGAAAGCGGATCCAATCGATCATGTTAGAGACTTCTGAAACATGACTTTAGAGTTCACTCATGAGGATACTTACTTGATGCGTTTGTTTCCTAGGAGTCTTGGAGCTCATTCTATGGAATGGCTATCAAAAATCACACCTCCCATCAAGACATTTGATGAATTAATCAATCTGTTTATATCACAATATTCCTACAACATCCAACACCAAATCACCATGATAGATCTCTGCAAAGTTGCGCAAAAACCTGGTGAACCTTTTATTACTTTTCTTCAGAGATGGAGAATAATGTTCGCTAGATATCCACGTCTTGTTCCTAAAAAGGAAAAAATGGTCACTTTCATTAACAGCTTGAATTTAGAAATGAGCTATCGTTTGAATTTACATTGTCCTCCCTCTTTTGAGAAATTGATTGAAGATGCTATAACCATTGAAAGTGCTTTGGTCAAAAGAGGAATAATAAAACTTGACAAGGATAATCCTAGCCCATTCAATCATCATAACAATCAGGACAAGTCTAAATTTTGGACTCGCAACAAGAACATGGTGAATGATGGTGTTGATGCGAATCATGTCTCGAATAAGCCATTTTTTCTTAGTACTCCAAGTGCTCCTCACAACAACAACCACAACAATGTCAACTCGGTTACAAATCAAGGAAACAATCCTCCTCCTTCGAGGAACAATGTGAATCAACATCCTACTCCCAATCAAGGGACTACCAAAAATCAAGGATTTTGAGGAAACAATCACAATAACAACTCTTTAGGGAATACCTCGAATATGAATCCACAATGATTTTCATTCTTCTCTAGTAGAAGAACTTACACTCCACTAGGGAAATCTTTGGAATCTGCATTCAAAGAGTTGATGACTAAAAATTTCATTACATTGCCACCTCAATGAAACTATGAACCCAGTGTGAATCCTCCATCATGGAATGAGGCATACTATTGTCACTATCATCTGTGCAAAGGTCATCGCACAAATAACTATCAAGCCTTGAAGAATACCATTCAAGACTTAGTCAAAAATGGAACCATCATAATAGAAGGACATCAACAATCAAATGAAGACCACCAAGCATTTTGCAACCCTTTGCCTAACTATCAAAAAGGTGAGTCTTCAGGAAAAAGCGTGAATCATATTGATGATCCAATAATTAATCATATCTACACTGATGACGAGCAGGTTAATGTTATAAAAGTCAAGGGAAAAATGGAATATAGGGAGGTCAACGCAACTACTAGGGCACAAGCTAAAGTTGTCTTAAAAAGTGCCTCTTCAAAATCCACTAGGACTCCACCTCAACATCAATATGACTTAGTCAATCAACTTTGAAAAACTCATGCTCAGATTTTCATCCTAGAACTCTTGAAAATTTCCCCAACACACAAGGAAATTCTAGAAAAGGCCCTTGTGGAAACTAATGTATCCATTGATCTAGATGTGGATCAATTTCAAGCCATGGTAGGACACTTGTCCTCACCCACATGCCTTTCATTTTCTGAAAAAGATGACGTTTCCATAACTCATCCTCACAATTCATCATTATACCTAGAAGTCATGGTTCACAAGTTTCGTGTCAAATGGGTTCTAATAGATGGAGGTGCTGATTTGAACATATGTACCATGAAGTTAGTTCAAGCTTTAGGATTTTCTAAGGATTCCATTGATCCCAGAAGAAAGATTACTATTAAAGCCTATGATGATGAGGAAAGAGCATCCAAGGGTTTAATCATGCTACCAATCAGAGTGGGACCTGTTATAAAAAATACTTTTTGTCAAGTATTAGACCGTGATCTTGCATACAACATCTTGTTGGGTCATCCTTGGATCCACGAAATGCAAGTTGTCCCATCCACCTATCATCAATGTCTTAAGTTTCCTTATGATGGGCAGGAAATCATGATACTAGCCGATAAATCAAAGGTCCAAACTTTTGCCCATATCAAAGCTAGCCAAGACACTTTGGTTCCTAACAATCGAGAAGCTCATGCTAGTAGTTCTCTCAAGATTGATACACAAATCAGTTAGTTAACCAATAGTTTTGACAAGAAATTGAAATTCAAGTACCATGAAGTCGGGGAGTACTCTCTCTATTTGGCTAATATACCTACAACACCTCGGTCACAGGGACAACCTTCTATCACACAACATCAAATATCAGCAACGTCAACATCAACGCAACCACTGAGAGAGCCAAGCACAAAGTTTAATGGATGATTCATCAAAGAAAAATTCCCCATGGAAGATCCTGAGGATAGAGAAATTCTAAACTGGCTCTATAAAGATGAAGAAGCGGTTTTTAATGTCAAATTACCAACAAATATATATGGAAAAGGATATTCAATCATGCAGAAGATGGGCTATGATAAGGGTCCTATCAGAAAAAGAAAAGGAGTAGTTGAGCCTATTCACCTTTGAGGACTTGCTGCAAAAGAGAAAACCAGATTAGGCTATGATGCTAACTCAAAAGAAGGAATATCTAAACAACCGCATGGTACTGTCTTCACATTACAAGAAGGTTCAAATTCAAGAGAAGCATGTTTGGCAACAATTCAGAATTATGTGGATAATCACTCTGACATAGACTCTGCTGAATATGAATGGGATACCATTTACAATGACGAGTTCTGGAGGGACAAAGAGGTTGATGTAATACACCAGTATGCCCCAATTCTAATTGAAGGTCAAGGTTTAGGGACCCAAACACAAGAATCTGAACTACAAGGTGACTATGATTCTAGTGATACTAAGTCAGATTTAAACGAACAAGATTATCATGAGAACAGTATCATCATTGATCCACCTCATACCTCGGATCCTACGGTCAACTCTGTTATGACCATAACCATTTCCGATTTCTTGCAACGCGACGACCTGTTATCTTTGATCCATCCTGATCTCATTGATTGGGATTCATCCAAACCTATCGATATACCTATGTTCCCAAGTGACGAATCTATCAACTTCCTTTCTGCAAATGATACAAATGATTGTTCCACTAGTGATTCTCGGCATAGAGTCTTTGATCGGGAGAGTGTCAATTCTCCTAGCTGTAAAAGTAAAAATAAAACAAAAAGATCTAATGGTGAAAACCATAATCTGGCAGTATTAGATCAAGTAAAAGATAAAATAAAGAGCGTATCAGATGGTGAAAACCTTTTTAAGGTGCCAGAAGACGGGAATCTTGACACTCTCCCGGAGCACTACCATGAGCGATCACCTATTTTGATTGAGCCTACAAATGTTTTCAATCTTGAAACCTCAAATAAACCAAGGATTTTACAGTTAGCTAGATCAATGACAAATAAAGAAATACCAGAGTTCATGGAGTTACTAAGAGCCCATCAAGTCAACTTTGCTTGGTCTTACGCGGACATGCCATGTCTTGATCCTAATCTTATCATGCATCACTTGTCTATCAAATCAGGCGTTAAGCTTGTGAAACAAAAACTCAGAAAGATGCACCCCCATGTTGCATTATTGGTTAAGGAAGAACTAAGAAAACTCCTTGATGTGGGCTTCATAAGATCAATTGACTACGTAGAATGGATCTCCAACATTTTTCCTGTATCTAAGCCAGATAAAAGTGTTAGGGTATGCACAAATTTTAGGGATCTTAATAAAGCATGTCCTAAGGATGACTTCCCACTTCCACATATTGACACTATAGTTGATCTGATAGCTAGCCATGCCATGTATTCATTAATGGATGGTTTTTCTGGTTACAACCAAATCAAGATTGCACCTGAAGACCAGGAGAAAATAGCTTTCACATGTCCATGGGGAACTTACTGTTGGAACATCATGCCCTTCAGTCTAAAGAATGTTGGGGATACTTACCAAAGAGCCATGACTACAATCTTTCATGACATGATGCACACATTCATGGAAGATTATGTAGATGACACATTGGAAAAGTCCTACACTAGAGGACATCTGGAAATATTGTCTAAAATATTTGCATGGCTGGAGAAATTCAAAGTTCGCCTCAATCCCAAGAAATGTGTTTTTGGGGTCACATCTGGAAAACTCTTAGGGTACATTATGTCAGAAAAAGAAATCGAAGTAGATCCTACCAAGGTACAGGCAATCATGGAAATGCCTCCCCCAAGGAACATTAGTCAGTTGAGATCATTACAGGGACAAATTCAGTCTATACAAAGGTTCATTGCACAACTGGCTGACAAAAGTCTACCTTTCACACATCTACTGCATAAGAATGTTCCTTTCAAGTGGGATGATAAGTGTGAGATGGCCTTTCAAAAAATCAAGTAGTACCTAATGAACCCACCAGTTCTAGTACCACCAAATCTAGACAAACCATTGATCTTGTATATCGCCGTGACAGAGACATCTTTGGGGGCATTGCTCATGCAAGAAGACTCTACAGGAAAGGAACGTGCAATCTATTATATTATTAGCACATTAACAGGGCATGAACTCAACTACACTTTCATTGAGAAGGCTTGCCTAGCAGTGGTCTTTTCTTCACAAAAATTTCAACACTACATGTTAACTCATACAATCAATCTTGTTGCAAAGAATGATCCACTCAAGTATCTGTTAAGCAAAGCATCATTGACAGGAAGGTTAGCAAAATGGGTAATGATTTTCAGTGAGTTTTACATCCATTATGTTGATCGCAAGGCAATCAAAGGACAAGTTATCATTGATCAACTAGCTGAAGTGCCACTGCAAGCAGATCATCCCCTGCACTTTGAATTTGTAGATGCTAATGTCTTTACTGCAGAATCCAAAAAACCATGGTCCTTATATTTCGATGGTTCTTTTACTCAACATGGATTGGGGGTAGGCATACTCTTCGTCACCCCCAAGCACACACCATTCCTCGATCATATAGGCTAATGTTTCCATGCACCAACAACATAGCCGAATATGAAGCATTAATCACTAGACTTAAAATAGCATTGGAATGGAGGATTATAGAATTACAGGTGTATGGCGACTCACAGTTGGTCATTTATCAGATCAATGATGATTATCAGACCAAATATGATAAACTGTTGCCATATAAAAAGATGATGGATGACTTCAGGAAGTACTTTGTGAACATCAAATTCACACAAATTCCAAGGCTTGATAACAAAGCAGCTGATGCCATGGCTACAATCGCATCATTGTTACAACTCCCAGAAAATCAGGCTCGCTATGAATTTCTAGTGGAACAATCATTTGCACCTGCCTATGACACACCTAAAAGTGAAGTCATTTTCCACTTGGTGGGATCTGATTCACCTTGGTATGGCAAGATTTATGCCTACCTAAAAGATGATATTTTACCACCTGATTTATCCCGTAACCAAAAGAAAATTTTCATCCGCCAATCCTCTCGCTACACCCTTATCACCGACACCCTTTATCGTCATGGTCTTGATGGTACTCTACTTCGATGTCTTGAACGTGACGAATCTAACAAGGCCTCACAAGAAGTTCATGGTGGCATTTGCGGTACTCATTCGAGTGGACTGACCTTATCCAAGAAATTAATTAGAATGGGTTACTACTGGCCTACAATGGAGAGGGAATCATTCACTTTTGTGAAAACATGCTCAAAATGCCAGATTCATGGGAATCTCATTCATGCTACCACACAGGAACTTCAACCATTTATGCCAACCTGGCCATTCTCCAATGGAGGTTAGATCTAGTAGGCAAGATTCATCCTTATAATTTCATCATCACAACCATAGAGTATTTTACCAAGTGGATTGAGGCGGTACCTCTTAATAAAGTTACCGACAAACAGATATCATCGTTCATACTCAACTATATTATTTGTCGGTATGGAATCCCCAACTCCATTATTACAGATAATGGATGACCTTTCAAAAATCAGGATGTTGATGATCTTTGTGAGAGATTTTGTATTCAGCACAGATATTCAACACCTTACTATCCACAAGGGAATGGCCAAGCAGAGGCCTCAAATAAAACAAAATTCAAAATTTTGAAGAAGAATGTGAATGATTCAGGGAAAGATTGGCATGTTCAACTCAATCCCGCCTTATGGGCCTACAGAACTAGTATGTGCACGCCAACAGGGGCAACACCATTTGCTCTTGTCTATGGAGTAGAAGCCATCCTACCACTAGAAGTTGAAATCCCATCACTCAAAGTATCACTGAAGGGCCTCACAACAAATGATGAATATAGAGTTTCCCGACTACAAGAGATAGAACTCCTAGATGAAAAGAGACAAAGAGTAGCTAACCATTTGAAAGCATACCAACAGATGATGTCTTGCAGCTATAATCACAAAGTAAAGCCATGTACCTTTCAGGTAGGTGATCTAGTTTTAAAAGAAAATCCACGGAATCAGCAAGAAAAAGAAAAGAAAGGAAGGTTTGAACCAAATTGGCTAGGTCCTTATGTGGTTATCACCGTCTATGGTTTAGGAGCCTACAAGCTATCGACACCATAAGGGGACCTATTTGACAAACCCATCAACAACATGCACCTGAAAAAGTATTATGTCTGAAGCGCTTATCATCAAAAGTCCTAAAAAAATAGCAGAAAAGGGTCCTGAGGAAATACAAAACAACAGAAAAGGTCTTGAAAAAATACAAAAACAACAGAAAAGGTCCTAAAGAAATCCAAAACAGCAGAAAATGTCTTGAAAAAATGGTTACCTTGGTGAAAACTTGGCAAACAGGCATCTCGGTAGCGACAAAAAAAAAAAGAAAAAGAAAAAGTCATAGGGTGAAAACCTGGCGACAGGCAATCTATTGACAAGAAAAATGCAGTAAAAACAAATAGTGAAAATCTAGAAAATAGACGTTATTCGTAGCTCTCCATCTATTAGTTCAGGTTATACACTTGGCTTCCCAGCTTGCATTTCATACATCTTTTCATCATCTTAGGGCCATACCAGCATCATGTTGTCATCATTTTTCCTACAATGATAACGTCTCACCATGGCTTGATTATTGTACATATTCATTTCAGCAAGTTGTGTCAATACTGGGGGCAAACGTTGACATACTGGGGGAAACCAACTTTCAGGTTTTACCGAAATAGCTAGACAATGACATCAAATCCAATCATGTGAACAAACAATCAAATCACATGAACAACTATCCAATCATTGATCCAAAGCACAATAGTTTTCAGTTGCGTACCATATCATGACTCATATATATATGATCTATAAATTTGAATGATGATTGAAATAACAGTATTTCATCTTGAACAAGTGGTTGTTTGCTTTTCGATATCATCTCTCTGGAGCACACTCGATGATGTACTAAACTAGAGTGGCGAGGAAAGAGGATGATTTTTCTTTGTCTACTGTCTTGAGGTTAACTATCCATCTGTTGCCAATATGTCGCGACACATGATTTCCAAAGCTTATCATTGACGACAGTTCCAAATTTGCATCAGAAGATGGTTAGTCTTTGTTTGTTCATGCAAGAAATGCTCAGGTCATCTCGGTTCAATTATACCTCGATTCTTGTGTTTACTTGCTATATCAAAAATCATGAAAGTTGTACTCAGGTCATCATTGGTGCTAATTTACCCTCTAATGCTTGTACATACTTCCAACATTTTTAAATGCTCTATGATGATTCAAGAAAAATGGCAAAAAGCTCAACAAATGGTTCGTTTCATTTGATTGCATTTCATTTTAGGACATTGTACATATCTACATACTGGATTTGCATCAGAGTTTTTGAAAGGCTAACAATAACGTCAACTGCTGCCATGTCTCTTTAGGCTATTTGTGGAGAACATTCGAACATTCGTTTCATCATCGCCTTTCATATTCATTATCATTTCATTAATCATTATCATTTCATCTAGGTCCTATCATCTATCATTTACCATTCATTTGCATATCATTTAGATCATTTATCATTTCATTACATATCATATCATTTATCATTATCGTTCATTTCATATCATTTATCATTTATCAACCTCATTATCATTTATCATATCGTTATCATTTCATTACATATCATATCATTTATCATTATTGTTCATTTTATATCATTTATCATCTCATTATCATTTCATATCGTTTATCATTTCATCTCATTTATCATCTCATTATCATTTCATATCATTTACCATTATCATTTCATATTATCATTATCATTTCATATCATTTACCATTATCATTTCGTTATCATTTCATATTATCATTATCATTTCATTATCACTTATCATTTCATTTATCATTATCATTATCATTCCACATCATTCAAAATCTTTATCATTTCGTTATCATTTATTTTATTATCACATTATCATTTCATTTCATTTTATCATTGCATTTCATCAGCATTACAAGTCATTCCATGTCATCACATATCATTTATCATCTTATCATACATCACATTATTACTAATCATTTCATTTCATATCGTTATTCATCTCATTTATCATTTGTCACATTGCATTCATATCATGCCTTTAATCATCCTATCATTTTTCATATCAATTCATATTACATATTCATGATGCATATTATAAACACAACATTCATTTTCCATCATATTATCATTATTTACTTACAATCCACAAGTCCAAAAACCATATGCATAATTCATCCATACATTTTCGTATCATTTTCCAAATAACATTTTTTTATATATACGACATATCAAATATCCCATGACATATTTTCATAATCACATCATAAGTCATCACCTGCATGACATCATTAGTATGCATCATCAATCATTTTCATCATCATCATACATACATCATATCAAATCATCCTACATATCACATTAGTCATCAAATCATTAAAATGCATACCAAAATCTATAACATATAGAAATAAATGCATATCACATAATCAAAAATCATGATAGTCATCACATAATCAAAATTCATGATAGTCATCGCATCATCAAAAATTGCCGCTGCATATCATCACTCATCAAAAATGATTAAAATGTCCAATGTCCAATGAAACTACAAAGTTCAAAGAAAGATACATGGGATATGATCAAAAAATGCATATACATGCTCCAAAAAAGATATACATCACAAACTAGCTAGTCGATGCCCCTGATGGAGTTGGTCTGGAAGGAGGTGGCCTACCACTGGTGCATGCATCTGGATCCTGTCGGGGCCTAGTAACTCCCATGCTCTGAGTGGCTGTCTGCGACCTGCTCCTGGTCCTAGTGTCAGACCATGGGAATGGCTCTCTGCACTCACAATGATATAACTCCTCATATCGAACTCTGTAATACTTTGCCTTCCTTACCATCTCCATGCCCTCTCCAATAGCCTCCCGCAAGGATGCACTATGTACGGTACCCATCAACCTCTGTGCAACACCCTCAGCCTTTTCCGCCCTCCACCTCAATGCATCTCTCTCTGTCATCACCTAGGCTAACTGTGGGTCTGGGGCAGGAACCTGTTCCTATGACTGTGCCAGTTGTGCCTGTAGTTGTGAGACCAATCCCTATGCCTGCACCAACTGACTCTGCAACTGCACTTGTTGTCCCTGCAGTGTCTGCACCTGGGCCTACAGGGTGGCTAGTTTTCCCTGTTGTGATGAGGATCCAACCCTGATCATTGTCCGCCACTCAATCCCAGTCCTCAGTCGCCTCATGATATGTACACCACTGAGAAAATCTGGCCCTGACCTCCTTGGCACCTGCCCCTCATCCCCACCATCATCCCCATCAGAACTATCATCCTCTCCACTCTCCTCCTCATCTCCCCCAACCGTTGTTGCCTCCCCACCTGCCACATCCTCCTGTCTCACTGCCGCTGGCTGTGGTACTACCAAAATGGGCGTTGGCTCATCAGGACAAGTATAACATGGAAAGGCATGTGTATGATAATAAATTAAATACTCGTCTGACATACCAACATCAATAATGTCTCGCCTATCATCCCATGCCTCAGGAGCTAATGTAGTGAACTTTGTATATGATATCTGATAAGAGATACATGGCCCCCATCTAGCCTCATCTCTGCTCCATGCATAGTGTGCAACCCCCTGTGGCATCCCCTGTGTGAAACCATACTGTCGTTGCACCCGCAATGCTAAAAACCTCTCAATGATGAAAGGGGTTCTCCCTATCAAAAATTGTGGAATCCCTACAAATGGCATCTCTAGGTTATCTATATCCTAGGGCTCACAATCGAGGTATGGCCGCCATATCACTGCATCAAGATCATCCAAGCACCGTCTCTAGTAATCCACCTTGCCTAGCTTGGGTTGGACAAGGAACATCGCATAAGAATACACATATGGCCTACTTGGTGGCCTCACTCTGGGGCACGTTGGTCTCATCATAGCAAGATGCTCCTATGCCCAGATCTGTAGTAGTGTCACGTCGCACGACAAACTGGCAGCACCCCTGTATACTACCTGATGTAAATAATGGTATAGGTGAGCTAACATACAACTCACCCATGCGTATCTCTGTGGTTGTAGCAACATTTTCTCCAGAATCCTCCCCCATCCCACTGATAGTCCCTTTAACCAGCAATCCAGACAAAGGAGACCTCCAATGAATGCCCCCAAAATTGTAGGCAAGGCTAGATATCCTCGGAAGTCAGCCCATGGCACCCAGTACCCTACTATGTGTGCATCACCATATACCCTCCTCAAAGCATCTGTACCCCCAAGCTCCTTGTGATCATAGAATAGAAGGGCACCAACCACTGGGATACCTAATATCTTGTACACGTCCTCTAAAGTCACAGTCACCTCACCAGTCGGCAAATGAAAGGTGTTGTGCTCTGAATGCCACCTCTCTGCCAGTGTGGTCAATAGTCCTCTGTTGACCCGAATCGGCGGCATAGCCAATAAGGGTCTCAATCCACATGTATCTATCAACGCTACAATAGCAGGTGTCAGCTTTGGTATCCTATCCCACCCTACTGAGTGTTGCTCCCTAATTTGGAGGTTTTTGAAAACCTCTTATTTTTGGGTTATCACAACAACAGTCAATCGGAACCATATCAATGATTCAAATCTCAAGCAAGCATCATCAATCTGACTCATATCTATTAAGTGATTCATATCATATCAATCATCTACTATTTGTTTTTTATCGCAGGAAGCAAATGTATCAGAATGCATATCAATCATCTACTATTTGTTTTCTATCGCAGGAAGCAAATTTATCAGAATGCATATCAATCATCTACTATTTGTTTTCTATCACAGGAAGCAAATTTATCAGAATGCATATCAATCATCTACTATTTGTTTTCTATCGCAAGAAGCAAATTGATCAAAATGCAATCAATCATCTACTATTTGTTTTTTATCGCAGAAAGCGAATTTATCAAAATTGCAATCAACCATCTACTATTTGTTTTCTATTGCAAAAAGAAAATTTATCAAGCACTTTATCAATCATCTACTCTTTGTTTTCATACAAGGGAAACAAAGTTATCAGCTATCTACTCTTTGATTTCTATTTTGGAAACAAAGTTATCAATGCAGTATCAGATTTTCTATCCACATCAACAAGCTGACAAGACATTTTCTCCATCTCTTGACCAAGGAATGCCAGTATACATCATCATTTTCACATAACTCTCATCAAATCATACATTCTATTTTTTTTACCAGATGCACTACTCTGTTATCTCTATGTGTTACAACCCATATGCACTAAAACCCGTATACGCCATTCTTTTCCTTGGATGCGCTCAAATAGTTTACGTATGTGCTATTTCCCTATATGCGCTAAAACTCTACACCTAAGTGCTATTTTATTTCTGAGATGTGCTATTTTACTATATGCACTACTATTTTTCCTAAATGTGATTTTCTCCCAAATTTCTTATGTCACCCTATATGCACTACTATTTTCATTGAAAGCGCTATACTAGTTTCATACTAAACATACAATCTTTAACCTATATACTCTACTATTTTCATCGAAAGTGCTATATTGGGTTCATGTTAAACATGTAATATCTACCCTATATACGCTATTGTTTTCATCGTAAGCACTACAACATTCATCAAAAGCACTAAAATGTCATTTTCAAACCCAAAATCTGTGAAAAAATAGTAAAATTTTGGTTCAAAACATAAAAATTTGAAAGCACAAGTGGTTAGATCAACTCACCAGTGGTCCATACGCAACTGGCCTTTGATATCGGCAAGATCTCTCAAATTGGTGATGATGATATGGAATCTCCATGTCACAAGATCACTATCAAAGCTATAGCATTCAAAAAGTAAAAAAGTGCAAATGACTTGTCTTTTCCTACCTATTTACCTTTTAAAGGTCAACAAAAGGTAGGTTTTGTGGCATTTTTATCTTTTTTTTTAAATTTGACCTTATTATTCACACTGGGGCATCTTTTACATCAATTATCGGGAGCTAAATAACTAGCTACCTAGCAGAATATCATCATCCATGATTTACCTCCCAAGGGGGCATCATCAGCATCAACATCAGAAACATATCAGGGGCAAAAATTTATTTTCTTTGAAGCAATGCGTTTCACACATCACTTCAAAGAGGGGAAAAATGTATGTCTAAAAATGGTCATCAAGCTTGTTAATTAATTAAATATAAATTATTTAATTAATCCTCTAAAGTCATCTACATATAAATAAATTTAATTATTTATTTATATTGTTCACTTTTATAAATTATTCTACCTTAGTTAAATAAATAATTTTATTTAATTATTACCATCTTCCATATTCCTCTTAATTAAATTAATTAAATTTTATAATTTATTTATATTAATTATCATGTTATTCTAAATTTGAATATTTGAATTCAAATAATGGAATATTCCTCCAAACACCCTCTTCATCTCATAGTTAAATTAAATATTATAAATATTTAATTTAATATCTTTCCTCTCTCACACATAATTAAATATTTTAAATATTTAATTATCTTCTAAATTCCTCTCTCACACATAATTAAATATTTTAAAATATTTAATTATCTTCTAAATTCCTCTCTCACACATAATTAAATATTTTAAATATTTAATTTACCTTCTAAAATTCTCTCATACATAATTAAATATTTTAAATATTTAATTACTTTCTAAATTCATCTCTCACACATAATTAAATATTAATTATTTAATTATGCGAACTTCTAAAATCATCTTCACACATAATTAAATATTACTTATTTAATTATGTAAACTTCTATAATCATCTTCACATATAATTAAATAACTTTAGTTATTTAATTATGAAATTCATTCTCAACTCATTCTTCAAATGGCAACCTTCCTTCGGATCTAACTGAGAAAAATTGTGGAGGATTTAACCTTCTATTTCTCTCTCACCTTTCAAAAATCTCTCACCGTTCATCCTGACAAGCTTGATCTGAACCATTAATCATGGCAGCCAATCAAATTCTTTTTAAAACTCTTTAAATACATGTGCAAATCCAAGCATTGGTTAGATACGAACACATACGCAATCACGCTTACGCTTTTACATCTTTAGCATTTTATCAATATTCATATCTTAGCAATAATTTTATCACAGCATAGCATAATCTTGCATTTTAGCATAGTATACATTCTAGTTTAAATCTCATTCTCCAGTAGTCTATTTCATTGAGCTTGGCATACGAAATCTAAGAGTAACTTGAAGCAACAAAACACTAGAGATAGAGAGCAATAGAACGACTTCGGAGAATATGTCATAAAAGAGTTTGTTTACTTTCTTTCAGTTTCTTTGATATAATGTTTTATTGATTGTGTTTTGAATCCTTTATAACAGGCATATTTTCATACACACATATATAAAATTGTATGTGCTCTTTATCTTGAATGACATAAAACAATAATATCATCAGAATTAGGGTTTTCAATTTTAGCACCATCATTGTCCACACTTTTCATATCCTGTTCACTTTTAAGTACAATCATCAAATTTTTATTTTTATTTTTTGTCCCAATTAATTTGATTCCTTTTAGCACAACACAATAGGTTGCATGTTAAATTTCAAACATTTTCTTTGCATTTTTTTGTATATATTATTTTCTTAGTGCATCATTATGTAACAAAAATTTAACTCTTGAGATATACAGTAAAAATAAATGAAAGCATTTCAAAGTTTAGGCCATAAGAATCATCAATTTTGAAGCATGGATTGCAAATAATTCTGAAAATTTAGAAGTCTTGGTCATTAACATTATTTTTTGCTACAATTTCATTGAGTGTATCATTGTCAATGTTCATATGTTCTTTCAAGTATTTAATATTATCATCATCTTCATCTTGACCTGCATCATCTTCATCATCATTGAAATTTGACTGTAGACCATCTATATTGTTACCAGATGTATTTGGATCATCATTTTCTATACCATCCATATTGTTGTCTTACATAACATCATCTAACTCTAGATTGTTGTATTCTTGTGCCTAAACATAACCATCTTCAACATCATCATGGATGTCAATTTCTTCGATGTTCTCTAATCCCTCTCTCTCATTTTGTTGGCCATCATTGTTTTTTCTCAGTATCCACTAATGCATCGTCAAATACATGTCTTAATCTTGGATCATAATGTATAACAAATATCCATTTCAGGTCCAAAATATCTTCGTAGAAAAATACCTACACATGAATGACATACATATATTAGACATTATATAAATTGTATGAACATATATACATCAAATGAATAATGGAACATTATTTTATAGACTAATTTTTATATACAATAATTGTCATAAAACACAATTTTGACAACATAGTTTATAAAACATCAGTCCACACTCATTTATTATTCTTTGGTTTTCTACCCTTAAGAACATCCTTAGGGAGACCTTGTTCTTCCCTCTTCTTTTGCGCAGGAGTGCATTTTAAGAAGGGGTAATCAATCAATAACTCATCCCCAATGGTAAGGTCCATAATATGCTCAACCATTATCAATCTATCAACCTCTCTTTACATATCTCCATATTTATCATTTATAACCTCAACAAATTAACAATTTGGTCTTACAGTAGGGTCCCTTCCCTTACTACTATTTATAAATCTTGCAATATTTTTGTGTGTGTATGCATGTCCATCTATATACATAAGATGATCTCCATTCATTTCTTTTCCACTTTCCAATTGGATACGATATGTATACATATTCAAATTTAGACCTTATGATGACATGCTAGGCTTATATTTTGCTAGCCTTCTCCATTCACCATTGTAATATGATGGACCATAATATGGCATTAATCTCCTAGTGATTTGTTTTGAATTGTTTCTATGTTTGGATCCCACATGTACATTTTGGACAATAAAGAGGCCTAGATTCACTCCATGAATATTGGAGGATCATATCATGTAGTTGTATCCCCAAAATTGAAACACCTCGTACACTCTAGGTAGTTGTTGATCACTAGGGCAAGTGCAATATAGTCAACGATCAAATGTATCTTTGTAAATTGATCTCAAACTTAGGGGAAAGTTGTCATCTCCATCACATTCATTCTCATAGGGTATATAGTCCACCTTTCCCTTGTCTTTAAGCAAATTATGCATCTTCACACCAGTTCTTGTTCTGTTACTTGTTTTCATCAATTTCTCATCTTCTGAGTTGGTATATTGGCACATATTTTTGTTAGATGTATCATCTGATAAATGATCATTTCCCTCTAGGCTAGCAATTGGTGATCCAAGAAACTTTAAACCAAGAACTTTATCCTACAAGTATCCATTAAGAAAAAAATAGTTATTTAAACAATATAAAACAATGTTTAAACGAAGTATACATGTTATTTATATCAAACTGGAAAATTCCTCACCACAATTCCTATTGGATTTGAATCGATTGTAGGAGGCATACTACTAACTGGAAGCTTATCATATATGTAATGTCTTTGTACAATCTCTTTTTTGAATTTTTTCTTTCCACAACATACAAAACATCCACAAACAACAATTTTCTCAAAGTATTTATCCCATGTACTATAGTCCTAACCTACCTCTTCTTTAGTGCAATCATTTGTTGTGTCTACAATATTCATTGTCATATCCTCTTCCACCACTGTTGTCTACATTATTTAACATTTTTAGGTCCACATCCACATACATATCTTGTTCTTTTGCTAGTTGAAGACTTAGGCTCTGCATTTGCTCCACTCTCCATCTAAAATAATCAACAACATGCATTAATTTATGTCAAGACTGGATAATACATTATAAATTTCAATAATAATATGAAAAAATATGGACGTATCACAAAATGCCATTAGATCATTTTTTCCTAAGTTAAGTCAAAATTTGAGTACCTGATGTCTCACTTCATTCATTGTGTCCTCATTTGATATGACATGATTTGTTGCCATGGCCTTGTCTCGCCCCTATAATACACAACATAGTAAATAATGTTTAGTACACCAATTATATCATTTCAACAAAAATGCTATCCAACAAAAAACCTCACTTTAGTCATATATTTGACATATTGATATCATGTTTTGGCTATCCTAATTTTCAAACTTTTCCCTTGATCATAGAATCACATTTAATCACCATTCCTGTGCATTTTCAACCAATAAGTTTGACCTTAGAGGCCTCATGGACAAAAAAATGACTTTATCTCCTCTATGTTGTAGCATTTGTGAATTCATAAACACCTTCCTCCTTTGGTTGAGGTTGCTTTCTCTTCTTACCTCTATTGTATCTACAGATTTCGTTGTCTCATCTATTTCCACCCACTTTCCTCTCAGTGATTTAGTATTTCTACATCATCCACATCCTCTCTCCATGGCCTCCTCTATGAATAAAAATTCCATGACAGAAGCTTTCACTGCACTACCGCTGAGAAGGAAAAAGCAACTTATAGGACTGTGGTAAAAACTTCTCTATCACACTGAGCTGATGAAGGAGTCGCAGGACAGCGATGGTCACCGCACTGCCGCACGCCAATGGTAGAAGACTTGTAGGACTATAGGAGTCACCGCAACACCGCCAGGAACAAAAGGAGGACTTGCATGCCACCACAGAATCTTTCACCACACTACTTCCAAGAAGGATGAAGCACCTTGCGGGACCGCGGTAAAAATCACTCTACTACACTGAGCTGATGAAGGAGCCACAGGACAATGGTGGTCACATAAACAAGGTAGGAGTTGGAATTATTTCCAACACTATGGATCCTATGATACACTACAATGAAAATAGTCACTATATATCAATGATAGGCGCACTTGGCTCCGCCTTATACATTCCAAACATATTACATTAATGGCCAAAAGTCAATGCTAAAGTTGGCATTAACTAATGCCGTCTAAAGCATCGACTAATGAATCAAAATCAATAATTTAAAACTTTCCCATGTGAAGGAAGAAATCAGACGACAAAAAAGGGAAAAACGTCATGCGAAGGAAGAGAGTAGGGTGCTACCAGCAACTGATGAGAAATTTGATTTAGTTTGCAACACCATAGGTAAGGTTACAATTTTTTTTTCTTAGTTGAATTCATGATTGTTTACTGCTCTTTGTATTGCATTTGAATTCGTGATTGTTTACTGATTTGTGGCCTAACTAGTCCGAGCAACCTCTAAATTGTCCCATCATTATAAATTGTAAAACCTTTGAGAAACCAACAAAAAAATTACCCTACCCATTTGAGCTCTAGCTCAAAATATTATAGCACGAAGCAAGGATGCCTCTGTATTCTTTCCCTAACCTGGGTATCAAGGAAATAGTGAACTGCTTGGAAAATATGGGAATTGGGTTGGTCACTACTAAGGAACTACTAAAAATAAACACGGAAACCACTTGGTTTTTCCCAGCTATGCCATAGTCACTAATGCCATGAGAAATTCATGCAAGATTGCATTATGAAAGAGTTTTCATGATAAGGTTATCAACACTAAGCAAACTGAATGAACATATTTTCCCTAGGTTATCAACACTAAGAAAACCCAACGAACATATTTTCCCACAAAATATTACTTTCATACCACAAATTGGACGAAAAATTTCATACTTGATAGTGTGTACTTCATTTGCCTCCACAAACTAGACAAAAATAATTTGCCCTAGGTCACCGCAAAATGTCAAGCAATGGAGGGAAGTGAGCATTGTCAGCAAAATTTAGCCACAATGAGGTAATTCATTGTCAATTTATAGATTTGTAAATGTTTCCATTGTTTCTTTGAATTTTACTTTTTAGTTTTTTATTTCTAAATTTAAAAGAAGAAATATAATTTAAATATATATATAGGTACATGAGACTGACAAAGATAAAGAGGAATTGGCTTCCATATTGGGGGTAGAGGCAGTGAACAAATTGGTTAATGTGGACTAGACAACACTTGCCAGATACATAGAAAAACAATATATTAATGCCCCTCAAACATTGAAAACAAATCAATTGTCTCAAAGGGAATCAATTGATTCCCCAACCAATCCTGGATCGAGCAAAAGATCCAGGAGGAAATCAGTGACAATAAACTCTAAGAATGTGGAATAGGGAGCAGAGACTTCCACTCCTAGGACACAGACTTCTTCCACCACGCCATGCTTTCAATCTTGCATTGGTAGCTACAATACGAAGATAGAATATGAGGTGGTTTTAGGGGAAGTATAAATGATGGATGCTAGGAAAACATTTATGAATAGGTTGAAGGAATCATGCCTTCAACGGTTCAGAGACCATCTACATTTTCCATTCTCAAAGATACCCATGCACCTGAAAAAAGCAGTTATCCATGACATGGAGAATGAATTTGGCACAGGTTGGTCTGTAAAGAAGATAAAACTATGAATTTCTCAAAACTACAAGAGATTTTGATGCAACCAAACAAAGAAGATAAAAAAAATCCCTCCTAATCTAAGGCAGAAAAAAAAGGCCAATTGATGTAAGTGTGAAAGTATGGAGAGAGCTTGTAAAAGCATATGGGAAGTCCAATGCATGGAGAAAGTCTAGTGAGGAGAGTACGCAAATATTTGAATTTTCTCATAAGATTATATCAAATTTATCAAACGATGTTTTTTTCTTTTTTGCATAGTTAAATTGAATTAGTATATGTTTTAGGACAAGGCCTTCAAGGCTAGGCTTGAGAAACTTTGTGCCACACATCGCAGTGGCCAAAAAGGTTTACAGGCATTGATTTGTATATTTGTAAGTATATTTAATATGTTAAATTATTTTTTATTTTATTTTTGTTGGAAAAAGTAAATGATTACATATTAATTAGTTTAACTAGTCCATGTGCAATGTTTTTATAGGAGGAGAAATATTGCCGCCATCCAAAGCAATTTGAAAAGAATATGTTACAAAACAAAAAGTGGAAATATTTTGTAATCTGGATGGAGAATGAGGTATCAATAGTTGAGTTTCAATAACTTAGTTGGATATTTTTGTGTTAATATGTCAATTTTCATCTCTTGTGTTGAGTTGTTTATTGATGCATAGGATGATTAAATAGAGCTCAAATCTTATGATTACAAGATGATTGTTTATGTGCATGAATAAATAGTAGAAAGATGTAGATGAACTCAATTCATCTTACTTTATGCCTCTTGGCAGGCATTCCTCTTGAATCCCTAATACCAGGTGCCTAAGACTTCCCTATAGCTTTTACCTTTCGTTCTCACCTTTCCTCTTCACTGTTAGACTCGTCTCCTTTTTCCTTATCTCAATTTATGGCTTCAGCTTCTAATTCATCCCATGTTTTACCTTCCTGCTCTTCGGAATATTCTTCTTCTTCTTCATCCTCCTCTAACTCCACAAGAGATTCATCTTTGGAACCTTCCTCATTTGATTCTGATTCCTCTTCTACATCAGAGGGTTCATATCCTTGATCTAACTCTTTTGAATTATCAGAACCAGAATCACTAGCTTCCATATTCAAAAATTCCCAACCAACATATTCAATAAATTTATCTGGATCATCAATAATAGTCTTCAAAATTGGCCACCAGTTCAAGTTCATTTTTCTTTCATAATACTTTATATCCATGGAGTTCAACCATTCCTTGATGCCATCTAGTGAAGATTGAGGAATGACATACATGTGGAGTACATCTTGCTTGAAGTCTTTGAAAATAATAGCCATATCAAATTCCTTTTTCCCAAGTCCTACTATCTCAAGGTTAACAATCTCAATCTCACTAATAGCGATTACTAAGAAACGTAATTCCATCAACTCTACCAAAAAGTTTACCATAGGAACAATAAAAGTAGAGGCTTTGAAAGGAACTCCATGAAAACCAAGCTCTCTAAATGGTATATCAAACTCTAGTTCAAAATATTTTAGATGAGGCTGCTCCCATAGCTCTCTTACTCACTTGACAAATCCTTGAAACTCTGTATTGATTTTATTTTTCTTGTCCCTCTCTTGTTGTTCTTCCTCAATTTCATCAAGATCATGCATTGACCTTCTTTCCCCTCCTAAAGTTTGGACCACATCCATTACCTCCACATAAAACTGGAAATCCTTGGTCTTCTTGGTTCCCACGCCATGATATAGTTATGCAAATGAAAATGAAGCAAAGTAATCATCTCCTTCTCTGTTGGTTGGAAGAATGCATGCTTAATGTTTTGATACATGATATCAGCTCTCTCTTCTTCTCTCATGATTGAATACCAAAATCCAGTATGGTGGGCCTCCAGAGTTCCATTCATCTTTCTTCCTCTTCCACCAAATGTTGGCATGATCCACACGTCTACCAACCTAGATGGATTTGTTTTTGAAAGCTGAAGTTTCTTCTGAATCACCAATCTAGCTCTCTCTGCCTTTTCAGACTCTTTCATTGCTATAGATCATCTCTTGGATTTAATCATTTTTACCACATGGTTGATGTGCTTTGAATCCTTGCATCTAAAGGAAATTTCCTTAACATAAATACTGCTAGGGAATTTCAATGTTTCCATTGTGGCTGGCATTAAAGTCAGTACCTGCAACATTGAAAATTATCCTTATATAAGAATTCCCTCCATCTTGTTGGCTTGTAACACTCTTGATGGTGGCTACATGAAATCTTATTCTTATCCCTCTTCTACATCAGAGGGTTCATATCCTTGATTTGACTCTTATGTATTATCAGAATCAGAATCACTAGCTTCCATATTCAAAACTTCCCAACCACCATCTTCAATAAATTTATCTAGATCATTAGTAATACTATTCAAAATTGGCCGCCAGTTCAAGTTCATTTTGCTTTCATAATACTTTATATCCATGGAGTTTAGCCATTCCTTGATGTCATCAAGGGAAGATTGAGGAATGAAATCAATGTGGAGTACATCCCACTTGAATTCTTTGAAAATAACAACCATATCAAATGTATTTTTCCCAAGTCATACTCTCTCAAGGTTAACAATCTCAATCTCACTAATAGTGATTACTAATTCCACCAGCTCTACCAAACAATTTACCATAGCAAAAATAAAATCAGAGGCTTTGAAAGGAACTCCATGAAAACCAAGCTCTCTAAATGGTATATCAAACTCTAGTTCAAAATCTTTTAGATGAGGTTGCTCCCATAGCTCTCTTACTCACTTGACAAATCCTAGAAACTCTGTATTGATTTTATTTTTCCTATCACTCTCTTGCTATTCTTACTCAATTTCATCAGGATCATACATTGACCTTCTTGCCTCTCCTAAAGTTTGTACCACATCCATTTCCTCCACATAAAACTAGACATCCTTGGTCTTCTTGGTTCCCACGCTGTGATATGGTTATGTAAATGACAATGAAGCAAAGTAATCATCTCCTTCTCCGCTGGCTGGAAGAATGCATGCTTAATGTTTTGATACATGATATCAACTCTCTCTTCTCTCATGGTTGAATACCAAAATCCATTAGGGTGGGCCTCTAGAGTTCCAGTCATCTTTTGTCCTCTTCCACCAAATGTTGGCCTAATCCACACATCTACCAACCTAATTGAATTTGTTTTTGAAAGCTGAAGTTTCTCCTAAGTCACCAGTGTAGCTCTCTCTGCCTTTTCAGACTCTTTCATTGCTACAGATTGTCTTTGGGATTTAATCATTTGTACCACATTGTTGATGTGCTTTGAATCCTTGCATCTAAAGGAAATTTCCTTAACATAAATTCTACTAGGGAATTTCAATGTTGCCATTGTAGTTGGAATTAAAGTTGGTACCTTCAACATTGAAAATTATCCTTATATAAGAATTCCCTCTATCTTGTTGGCTTGTAACACTCTTGATGGTGGCTACATGAAATCTGATTTTGATTCCTCTTCTACATCAGAGGGCTCATATCCTTGATTTGACTCTTCTGAATTATCAAAATCAGAATCACTAGCTTCCATATTAAAAAATTCCCAACCACCATCTTCAATAAATTCATCTGGATCATCAATAATACTCTTCAAAATTGGTCGCCAATTCAAATTCATTCTGCTTTCATAATACTTTATATCCATGGAGTTCAACCATTCCTTGATGCCATCAAGTGAAGATTGAGGAATGGCGTCAATGCGGAGTACATCCTGCTTGAAGTCTTTGAAAATAATAGCCATATCAAATTCCTTTTTCCCAAGTCATACTCTCTCAAGGTTAACAATCTCAATCTCACTAATAGTGATTACTAAGAAAGGTAATTCCACCAACTCTACCAAAAAATTTACCGTAGAAACAATAAAAGTAGAGGCTTTGAAAGGAACTCCATGAAAACCAAGCTCTCTAAATGGTATATCAAACTCTAGTTCAAAATATTTTAGATGAGGTTTCTCCCATAGCTCTCTTACTCGCTTGACAAATCCTTGAAACTTTGTATTGATTTTATTTTTCCTGTCCCTCTCATTGTTCTTCCTCAATTTCATTAGGATCATACATTGACCTTCTTGCCCCTCCTAAATTTTGGACCACATCCATTACCTCCACATAAAACTAGACATCCTTGGTCTTCTTGGCTCCCACACCATGATATGGTTATGCAAATGAAAAGGAAGCAAAGTAATCATCTCCTTCTTTGTTGGTTGGAAGAATGCATGCTTAATGTTTTGATACATGATATCAACTCTCTCTTTTACTCTCATGGTTGAATACTAAAATCCATTATGGTGGGCCTCCAAAGTTCCAGTCATCTTTCTTCCTCTTCCACTAAATGTTAGCTTGATCCACAAGTCTACCAACCTAACTGGCTTTGTTTTTGAAAGCTAAAGTTTCTTCTAAGTCACCAGTATTAGCTATAACTTTTTTAAAATTTTATTGTGGTATGTGCACTTTGATATGATGTAATATGATTATGGTTTCGTCTCATATGTTGTAATATTAGATATATAACAAAAAAATAAATTATTGCATGAAATAAATAATAACTTTGAATTTTTATTTTTTTTTGCAGAACACAGGTCTTCTAGAAGATCAAGATGATCCTCAACATGATATAGATCCACAAAATATTGGTTCTATTGGTACAGATCACATCGCAGAGGATGATGATGATGTAGATATGGAAGACACTGAGGCCGACGACGACGACGATGAGGATGATTATGATGATGATGATGATGATGATAATGATGATCACGATGGTGATGGTGATGATGAGATAGTTGGTGGTAGTAACCAAATACATTCATGATCATATACACTTCATCATGGATCATTGCTGATATATCGTTATGATGACTCTTTTCATGGTTACTATCATATGTATCATTTTCACAGCCTACAATACTATATTATTGAGTTGTATCATATTGACATGTATCATTTTCACTATATCATTTGGATATGTATCATCTTGACTTGTATCAGTTTGAGTTACATAATTTATCAATTTTATTTATATCATTTTTACATGTATCATTTTCACTTATGTTGACTGTTGGACATGTATCATTTTGACATGTTTTTGATGTACTGGCATAGTTGACTTTCACTTGTTTTAGTTATATATGATGATGATCTTATTAGTATTGACTTATCAATTTATATATATTAAAAGCGGTCAATGATTTTTGGATGGATATTTATTACATATAATGATTTTAATTTATTGCTAAGGATGGATGTTGTCAAATTAAATTAAATTATAGATATTTGACTCACTTGTTTTAATTATAGATGATGATCATGTTACAATAATAGTTCAGGCAGTGATGAAAGGTAAAATTAATGCTTGGCACCTCCAAAATGTAATTGAACAAATCAGAGAAGTGTTAAGCTCTTTTGAAAGTTTTGCGATGAGCCACATTAAAAGAGGTGGTAATGTGGAAGCGGATGTCTTATCTAAATGGGCTTTAAATTTTGGTGAAATGGGGGGATTCAAGTTGGAGGATTTTAGAGGTGTTAAGTTATCGGACTTAGGTGAAAACATGAGAGAGGACAACACCTTAAATGAACAAGGTGGTGAAGCGAGTGGAGTAGGTTTGACATGATAAGCGAAGGCAAGGGTAGCGGGCAGTGATGAAGTAGTGCTTCATTAATAGAAAGTGTGGGCAATCCAAGATGGTGTTAAATGCAAGCTCTTGATTAAGATGTGTTAATTGCATTTGGAAAGGGTCAAGAAAAACTCTGCAACAAAATTTGGTGGTAGCGGCACTAGTTGTTAGGAGAAATGAAATCCATTTTCACCTTCCGGTCACAAAGATCTTTGGGCCCGTTTTATGGAGAGGCGTCTATAAAATGATTGCAGGGCCTTTTCCTTGTTCATGACGAGCGGCTAGTGCAGTGTGCAAAAATGATTTGTGGCAGGGATTTCAGATCTTTGAAACACAGATACCGAACCAACATGGATGTTTACTCCTAAATTTAAGTGTGGGGCTTGGATTTAGGTGAATTAGTGGAAATGGTGAGGATGGTGATGCAGAAAATTGTGCATGAAGATCTTCTGGTAGGCATGGAGTCCATTCTCAAATGGGTGGTTCCAAGTGTAGGTTTAGATTATTTTGAAGGATTGGTAGATGATGAAATTGAGGAGCTCTATGGGAGACCAGGGCTCAAACCCTTTATTCATTGGCCTGAAGGAAAATACAAAGCTTGTTGTTGTGAGGAAGCACATTTGGGATGGAAAGCGCTCAAACTCTTCATCGAACTCATGGAGGTTGATGAAGTTCTGGAAAAAGAAAAGGCAGAGATGCAAGGATTGGAAGCAAAAAGGAAGCACCAGAAGAAGAAGTTGGGGAAGCGACAAAAGAAGAAGCCTCTGAAGGAGATAGCCAAGCATTTGTTGGGTCCGGGTGGAGCTCGCTAAGACTAGTCATGTTTGTTTGTGTCGGATTTTGAATTCTCCCTCCGCTTTTGTTGTATTAAAGCATGTAACTTCGAGCACTGTTAATGGTGGTTATTTTTTGTAAGGATTTTATTGGTAAACAGTTATAAGGATTATAGGGTTTATTTAATGTTTTACTCTACATGTTAAGGTGCCTTTGGCTTTTACATTTTTTGTGGAATTTTGGTGGGTAATGACACTAAACAATAGATGTACTTTTTTTATCTTTACAAGCAATACAAAAAAATTGTGTTACCAACCTAAAAAAATTAATTATCTTGTTATTTAATCATATGAGTTAAATAATTAAATTACTTAGTCTATAATCATATGATTTATTTAAAAGGAATGATATATTTAACTAATTAAATTGAAATAAAACATATTAAATCAATAAATGGAAGCAAAAAAAGAAGCATTTTTAGAAGCAAAAAAGGAAGCAACAATGGAAGCCAAACTAGAAGAAAACCAGAAGCAATCTTGGAAGAAAAACAGGAAGCAAACATGGAAGCAAACTTGGAAGAAAACTTGGAGGCAAAACTGGAAGCAAAACCGAAAGAAAAACTAGAAGCAAAACCAGAAGCAAACCTAGAAGAAAAACTGGAAGCAAAATTGGAAGCAAACATGGAAGCAAAACTGGAAGCAAACATGGAAGAAAAATGGGAAGCAAAACTAGAAGGAAAACTGAAAGAAAAAGTGGAAGCAAAACTGAAAGAAAAAGTGGAAGCAAACCTGGAAGCAAAATTGGAAGCAAAATTGGAGGCAAAATTAGAAGCAAACCTGGAGGGAAAACTAGAAGCAAAACCAGAAGCAAAATTGGAAGCAAACCTGGAAGCAAAACTAGAAGCAAAACCGAAAGAAAAACCGGAAGCAAAACTAGAAGAAAAAATGGGAGTAGACATAGAAGCAAAACCGAAAGCCAAATTGGACACTATTTCTCAACACTATTTTAGGCGCTAACAGAGGTGCTAATTTTTTACACTATTTCTCGGTGCTATTTTAGGCGCTAACGGGGGCGCTGTGATTTTTTCGGTGCTAACTACGACGTTAACTTCGATGCAATGTCAGGCGCAAAATTTAGTGCCGAGATGACCATGCCTGTTTGCGTCGAGTTTAGCACCAACCAAATCGACCAATTCATGAATTGAAATACACTGAAATCTAGCACTATTTTTCTATTCTGTTGTAGTGTCTCAATTGCTTGAGAATCCTCACACACCTACAAAAATTCTCTAGAGTTTCTCAAAAAACTCTACCACTTCACACACTCTTCTCTACCTGCAGGTTCTAGTGGACCCTCTCCACTCTCAAGACTACCTATGTTGATACTAATTGACGCAAAGGGTACTCCCCTAGATCTCAATCCATTAAGAATCAATTTTCATTGATAATTTCATTTTTCAAGCAAATCAATTAAAATTTAAATTTCAATACACCAAAATTGCAACAAATAACAAAATCCTTCTTTTATTTAAAACAATCGCATAAATACATCAAAATGCAAATTTATTATTTAAAATTATCTTTCATTGGACTCTTCCTTTGATCTCTACACTCCACATGATCCTCTTAATTTCATTCGATGAATTTTTTTCTACACTCTTCTTAATCTCCTCCATATGCCATGGCCTCATCCAAATTTACCTTTGCAATGGTATTAAATTTTGGTTTCAAACTATCAATTGATTCTCCTTGGATTTCAATTTAATCTTCCCTAAATTCCAGTGTTGTCTTTTTGTCCTCACATGTTCAGTGAAACTTTATCAAACTATTTTTTTAACCTCATCTCCCATGCACTACTCTAAAATTCCTATAGTTTCACATTAAGTTTCTCTTCATGTATTGTTCTTTGTCCAAACTTCATCAATTTTATATTATCTTCTTGATACCCATGCACCACTTCCACATATGGAATTTCACTTATTTTATTTTAGTTTTTTTAAAGAAATCTTTTCCATAAATGTTGTGCAGCCTCTTACTGCACCAATATTCAATTTCCATTGAATTTGATTCCCCCTCCATTGCCAATCCTAAGATGAAATTGTATTTGTATTGAAACAAAAAGGTGTGTTATCTCCTCTTTATCGTGCCCTCTTTAGTAAATCTGCTATTTTAAAATTTAAACATGTCTTAAATACTTGGGTGTAGTAGCTCCTCTGCAAACCCAAACTCTCTCTCCTCACACAACCCCCTCTTCCACGCCCCTACTCAAACTCCGTATGTATTGTAAATTTTTTTATTTTAAATCTTCCAACTTCTCCATAGCACATGACCTCTTGTTATTATATTTCTTGCTTTATTTTATTTAAATTCTTCCTTATATGTCTCTAGTTGTGCCCCTTTTTTGGTTTCTTTTTCCTATTTCCTTTTTACACAACTCTTTTTATTCATGTGCCCCTTTAGATTCATCCAAAAAGGAATAAAATATTTTGGATTTATTTCTTTTTGAAACAAAATCAATAACCTAAGTGACTTCACTAAAATTAATTTGGTAATGGAACAATAAAAATTAGTCATATCCCAGTAGAAAGGAAGGATCAATTATTTATTTCATGGTGGTAATTGACCTCCTAGATGAAATAGGCATTAAACTTTAGAATGTAGATCAAACTCATATTGATAAACGATATTTTTTCAACCAATGACAACAATTTCATTCAACTTTTTCCAAAGTCGACCATTGTAACCGAATTTGAATTTAATTTTGAAAATCAATTACAACACTGAAAATTCTAGAATAAACTAGAATCAATTAAAAAATGAACAAAAACCAAGCCAAACTATTTTTGGTGGATGTGGATTGCTTATTCTCCTAGGATGCTCCTACATTACAAGTTCCTAGAATGCACATGCATCAAAAAAATGACTTTACATTTACATTTGTTACACCTTGTTGTGTGTTTACCTATTTACTATTACTATGATAGGGTAAATTATTGCATATGTGAATGTATTTGGAATTTTGAATCGGAAATATATATATGATTGCACTTTATTTATTTAAATCAATGGAAAATTATGAAAGAATGTTTATTTCATTTGATGTTATATAGTGGAATGGATATATGGAATGAATGGTTATTGAATTTTATGTTCTAACTATGAAATATATAAATTCTTGTTTTTAATGAATGGATGACTACAATGAGAATGTGTTAAGTTGGATGCAGGTTCAGAGTCAATCCTCTAGAAGCAAGGGGAAGTATGACTCAGGAGAAGAACTTGGTCAAGTAACCTATAATGAAACCTAATTGAGCTTACAGACACACTCATATAATGGTTGAGTCAAGTCATAGTTTTTGGAATTGGTAAGCCATCCTTTAGTATGATGTGTTTGCATTAGGAAGGATCTTGATTTCTGTTATGAGCATTCTTGGATTGTGTTTAGTGCTTAGTGCATGCGAGTTCTTCTTCATATTACTATACTTGATTGATGAGATATATTTGCATAGAATGTATATATATGTATACATATGCATGTTGAAAATAACCCATACACATGAGATAACATGTACATGAGAGTACATAGGTAGATGTACCTACGCACGCTTATGGATGAGTTGCTCATGGGCAAGGTAATATCGAGAGGACAATGCTAGAAATGTATGTATATGTATACATCACATGTATATATACATATCGATAAGATAGCAATTGTTTATGTGTGTGATTGTATAATCGAATATATATATATATGAGATATATGCATATATACATATGTATACGCATGTTGATATACACGTATGTGTTGACAAATAGGAATGTACATACGAGTATGTTGATATATGTATATGTACATATACATGAATATAGATATATATATATACAAACGATATTGTATATGAAATATTAACTTGATCTCATTCATTTGAATATTAAGTGGAATATTTAGACAAACTTATTTTCCAAAGAACATATATAAATAAATATATATATGAATACATATATATATACACATATATATATAGCATTGAATGCTATTCATTGATATTATGTATATGTACACACACACACACACATGTATATACTAATGGTTGATATATAGAATATATTCCATGGTCGATATAAATAGAATGTAACACTACATGTAATAGCACAATTCTAAGTATTAAACCACATTTATTATTATTGATAATAGGTGATGGAAATACATAAGTATTAATCAGTTGTGTAAATTTTATTTAACACAATGATAAAGTGTTGCACACTATATAATGCAACATACTGAGTCAAACAACGTTATAATAAAGGAGGCACACACATTGATATGTGTCAATAGCTTTGGTTTGGACCAAGTAGACTATGTGAAACACAGCCAAATAAAGCTTGACTGATTCCTCTATTTTAACAAAAAGCTTGTAAATAGGAAATTTGATGAATAGTTGGCACCATATTATGAATTGTGTTCCTTTTAGAAGTATTTTTAACCTATAAGTTGATTATTAGATTGAAGTATATGCTTTATGAACCATTAAAAATGTTGTTGGCAACCATTTGGTCGATCTATTGTCATGTGTGAGTGAGTATTGAGATAGAAATCTTCCACCTTTTATTATTGAGTTGAGTCGATGGTATTATGCTGAGAAGTGTCATATCATAAGCCTTGTTTGTAGCCTAAGGATGCTAGTTTTTTGGTATAAATATGAGGCATTCCCACCTCATTTGGATGAAATTCTTCTATGCATCATTACGTTGCTCCTTTCTACTATATTTTTTCATTGAGAGATTCTTATTTTGCTGAGAGTATTGTGAGAAAGCTTTAGTGAGAGAAGTTGAGTGGGATTTGTTGCTAAGTTGATTTTGAGAGGTGATCAAGCTTGAGATCCAGTGATTCAACTGGAATAAACAATTAACAGGCATGAGATTCTATTATCTTCATGTTTTATCTTTTATCTGAAAGATTATTTTCCTTGTATGTTTAAATTGGAAATTGCATTAGTTTGCTTGAAATAGAGTAATAATTGATGTGCTTGTAGGAAAGGAATAGTCTTACTGATATGATTTCCTTAAGTTTTTGTACTTACTCCATATTAAGAAGTGGATGATTATTGTCTATAGTATTACATAATAGGATTGAAGGAATGAGAATAGCTTGTTAAGTTATTTTATGCAAAGTTAATTTGTATACTTAGAAAGCTCAAATTTTATACCTGGGATTAGGATATCCATTGAAGGGGATAACTTATGCTTTTTATTATGCTTTATTGGTATAGATACCATTTTTTTTTGGGAAAAGAGAATAGGTTACTTCTTAGGTTATTGACAACCTATTGAAGGAAAATACCTATGCATAGTTTATAATGGTCTAAATACAAATCAAGCTAGAGTAGTGTATGTGAATAGGATGACTATCACTTGAAGTACTGAGTGAGAATAATTTGGCCAAAGTAGTGTGACTTCCTTGGCTCCACTATCAATTCATCGTGTTCCTTTTGTGCATGCTAGTTCAGGATTGTAGGGTTTACAAGTTCTAGTTATGTAGGGCACAATACTAAGCTTAGAGTGGTTGTCGTTACGAGGTTACTCCACCAATCTCCTCATCGAAGGGTAGGACCATCTATCAAATAATAGATGTGCATGGGACTGCATTTGAGTCCATTTGGCAAAAAAGAACTTGAGTGATGCTTCTCCTCCTCATCTAGTGACCAAGATTAAAAAGGAAATTCTTGGACCATTTATATGTATTGCTTTGAAGCTCAATTGAGCTATGTATGTACTTTGTATACAAGAGTTGGAAATATTGTTATATGTGGAATATTATATTGGAAATGAAATTAAAATTTGGAATTTGTTATGACATCTATGTTCATTTGTTCTCCTTTGGAAAATAAAATGTTTATAGCAATGGTTATGAAACATAGTTTATTTACTTGAAAGTGAAAACTTAGGAAATTTACTTGTGTGAACAATTGGTGTGTTACACGTGGTATTAGAGCTACCAAGTTTAGCTCTAGAACCTATGTGATCACCATACTTTCCATCCAACATTGAATGAAACTAATTTTTGGAAATTCTTGTGCCAAGATGGTGCATCTCAGATTATCTACAAGAAATTTAGTAATCGGAGATGAGTGCTACATGAAATCCAAGAAGAAAAAAGAGGCCATTTTTCGTACAATAAAGGGTACCAAATATGATAATGTTGTTTGGTTAAGTGATACTAAAAATTTTACCCATGCTCTTTCTCAGATTAGTGAATTAAAAAGAAGGATGAAGGAGGATGCCAATGTCAATTATCTACCTCCAGTTTCACCAGCAAAGTCCGATTCCTTGTCACTTTCCAAGGATATTCCCTCACAAGGGAGTGTTAGTTCAACATTCATATTTAGATACCCTAGAGTCCTTCTTATGTTGGAAGTGATTGTAATTTCCTCAAGTAATTAATCAGAGGGTTATGTTCCCCATAGCTATGTATCGGATGATAAATTTGAAGGTTACTACCCATTTTGGGATAGATATGAGAAAACAAGAGATGAACAAAATTAGAGGGATATACCCCATTGAGTTATGTGTCAAATAGTGAATCTGAATGATACTCTCCACTTGACTACTTAAATAGTCACTATGTAAATTGAAAGGATATTGAGATCCTCATGAATAATAAAAATCATGTGTTTATCAAAAGCTTATGAAATTTATTTTATGTACGAATTAATGCTCATTTAAATGTTATCCATAAGATGGTAAGAACATGATTGAATATAATAAATATGAACCTTTAGGTATAACCCTTTTTCTTGCAAGGATGGAGAGAACAAGGACTAATACTGGAGGGAGACAAGAAGTTGGACAAGGTTTGGAGGGTGCTAAAGCTAAATTGGATCAAATTTTGGCTATCATTCATGAAACCAATGCAAGGTTGGGAAATCTTGAGCAGGGAGTAAAGGAAAGAGATAGAGTAGAACTTAAAGTTTTAATTAATGAAGAAGTCCCTATCAATGAAGATGATGGAGAGAATTCTCACGATCGTGTTCAAACCCATGAACATGAGAATGATAAATCACACTCTCAATCTAAAGGAACTAGTAGGAAGCGCTTGGCTACTGAAATTTCTAGGGACATGAGGAAAATAACCCCAAAAAAATTTGAAGGTGGCACCAGCAGGGAAGAAGCTAAGGCACGGTTGATCCAGATGGAAAAATATCTTGAGATCATCAACTATTCTGAGGTCACAAAGGTAGTATGGGGAGCCTATCCGTTAATGGGAGAAGCTAGATGAACAAGAAAATGGAACTCAGGCTTAGTTCTTTGAAACTTACATGGAACGAGTTTGTGGAAATATTCCAAAAAGGATGGATACCCCAAATATTTAATGATCACAGACAATGATTTTCAAAACTTGAGACAAGGAGAGATGTCAGTAAATGAGTATTGGGAAAAGTTCACCTAACTATTACATTATGTACTAGTGTATCAGAAGGATGAACATTTCTGCATAAGGAAATCCATTATGGGGCTTAATAGCTAGATTGGTGGTGAGGTAGATGTTCATGGTCTGACCACTATGGACCTAGTTTATGAGAAGGCTATTAAGTAAGAGCATAAACTTAAAGCCATCTCCATCTACCAATAGAATAGGAATCATAAGAAGTTTGTAGGTGCTCAAGTTAATTCAACTCCAAGGAAGTTTTATGGAGTGCAATATTTATAGAAGCAAGGGGATAAAGGACCCCGAAATAATGGAAGAGAATCAAGGAGGGAACACAAAAGGAATAATTTCAATAATGGTAATGTTAAAAATGTTGGAGGTAATTCCAGTAGACTTAGTGAACCTGCAAGGAAGAAAGGACCAACAACAGGATGTTTCACATGTGGTGGAGACCACTATGCTACAAATTATCCCAATAAACCTTCTAGGTCACGACCTTATGGAAACCCACTTCCTTCCTAGCAAACAACGTTCCAACAGAAGATTCATGCTTCCTTGGACGATCGTCAAGTGAAGTATCAAGTTACTCTAGTGGAGACTCCAGGTATTTTATTTGGTTTTCCTATTTCCATACTTATAGATATTGGAGCTTCTAAAAAAAAATTCACCTAGAATAGCAAAGAAAATATCTAGGAAAGTTGGTTATATGGCAAAGTCATGGGTTGTATAATATGCAAACCAGACAAGAGCAATGGTGGAACAATATTGGTTCAAAGCTAGGATTGAACTACCTTGTTTCTCTATGGAGGTAAACCTATATGTATCACCCTTAGGATCCTATGATGTTATCCTAGGAATGAACTAGCTTTGGAAACATAGAGCCAAGGTAGAATGTCATGCCAAAATATTAGAATGATTGGATGATTTAGGTAACCAAGTGATGTTGCAAAGTATACCTAGGTAAGTTAAGTTACGTCAATTTTTTGCCAGTCAATTTCTTAAGGCTAAGAAGAAAGGATGCAAGCTCTTTGCAATAAAGATGGAAAAGCTTGAGGAATATAAGGAATTTATTTCTCAAGATGGTATTGACAACTATGGTCCATAGGATTACCAAGAGGCAGAAGAAGGTAAAATGATGGAAACTAGAGAGACAGATATGGAAAGATATCCTATCTTATGAAAGTTTGTGGATGTGTTTCTAGAGGAACTACCTAGACTACCATTCATGGTAATCTATTTCTCCATTGATATAATTCTAGGATCAGAACCTGTTTCCAAAGTTCCTTACAAAATAACAACAATTGAGTTAATGGAGCTTAAGGCATAGCTAGATGAATTGTTATCTAAGGGATTGATAATACCTAGTGTATCACCCTAGGGAGTTCCAGTAATCTTTGTGAAGAAGAAGGATGATACATTGTGCTTGTGCATAGATTATCAAATGCTTAATAAAGCTACAGTAAGGAACAAGTATCCATTTCCACGCATTGATGACCTAATTGATCAAATACGGGAAGTTGTTTTGTTTTCTAAGATTGATCTAAGATCTGGATACCACCAGTTAAGGATCAAAGATGAGGACATCTTCAAGACTACTTTAAAAGTGAGATGTGGGAATTATGAGTTTACAATTCTACCATTCGTACTTATTAATACACCAACAATATTTATGAACCTAATGAACAACATGTTTATGGATTGCCTAGATAAGTTTGTTTTGGTTTTCTTGGATGATATCCTAATTTATTCAAATAATGAAGAGGATCATTTCAATCATTTAGAGATAGTTCTACAACAACTGAGAGAACATAAGTTGTATGGGAAACTCTCTAAATGTACCTTCCTTCAAAATAAAGTACAATATCTTGGACATGTGATTTTAGCTGATGGAATCTCAATCGATCTAGCCAAGATCAAGGTAGTGCTTGAATAGCCAATGCCCAAAAATGTCTCAAAGGTAAGAAGTTTTATGGGTTTGGTAGGGTATTATAGGAAGTTTGTGGAAAAAATTTCTAGAATAGCCTTTCCAATTACCTCTTTGCACAGGAAAGGGAAGAAGTTTGAGTGGACAGAAAAATTCCAAGCAGCATTTGATCTACTCAAGGAGAAGTTGATTATTGCTCCAATTTTGAAAGTACCAAATCCTGATGGTGACTTCATTGTTATCACAAATGCATTGGGAGAAGGCTAAGGAGGATTCTTAATGCAAGAAGCTAAAGTAATTTCTTATGAATCAAGGAAGCTAAAACCCTATGAACAAAATTATGCTTCACATGATTTAGAGGTAGCAACAACGGTTCATGCATTGCACATGTGGAGGCATTACTTGTTGGGAAATCCCTTTGAGATGAAAATTGATCATCACGGGTTGAAATATCTATTTAGTCAGCTTAATTTGAATGCACAATAAAGAATATGGTTGGAGTTGATATTTGATTATGACTTCAATATCAACTACATCAAGGGAAAAAAAATCGGGTTGTCAATGCCTTAAGTCATAGATGTCATATTGCCTCAATAGTGACAACCCAAACCAACTTTAAAGGACAAGTATTGTAGAAAAGCAAGGAGGATGAGTACTATATGCAAGTTAAGCAAGCACTCGCAAGCAATCCACAAGATGCAAGGAATGAGGTATTTTATTTTGAACCCAATGGATTGCTTAGGTATAAGGGAAGAATGTATGTACCTGACTCTAAAGAGTTAAGAAATCTTGTATGAAAAGAAGTTCATGAAGCATCATACTCTAGACATCTTGGTGAGACAAAAATGTTGGTTGATGTGAAGCCATTATATTTTTGGAAAGGAATGAAAGGGGACGCTACTAGATTTGTGGTTAGATGCTTGTCCAAAGGGTGAAAGTTGAACATCATCATCCTCCAGGATTTCTATATCCACATGATATTCTAGAGAGTAAGTGGCAAGTCATTAGTATGGACTTTGTGCAAGGATTACCTATGTCAAGGAATAAGTACAATGCCATTCTTGTAGTTGTGGACAAGCTTACTAAGGTAGCACATTTCATACCTAGAAATCTAATTGATGGAGCTCCTATCATAGCTCAAAAATTCATTCAAGAGGTGTTTAGACTACATGGAATTCTTGAGAAGATTATCTCGAATAGGGATGCGCATGTGACCTTAAGGTTTTGGAAAACCTTATTTTCTGCACTTGGGACTCAACTAAATATAAGTTTGGCATATCATCTAGAAACAAGTGGACAAATAGAAAGGGTGAATCAAGTACTCAAAGACCTACTAGAAATTTTCTTAGACCAACAATACAAGTGGGAAGATTACTTGACTTTAGTGGAATTTTCTTATAACAATTCCTATCATTTTGTAATTAAGATGGCTCCTTTCAAAGCATTCTATGGCTAAAAGTGTCAAACCCTATAAGTTGGCATAAACTTGAGGATAGGGTGAGTCTTGGGCCAGAGATGTTGACTGAAATGGAGGAATAGGTTAGAATTGTTAAGAAAAGGCTAGTTAAATCCAATGATAGAAAATATATGTAGATGCAAAGCGAGTACCTAAGAATTTTGCAATGGTTGATAAGGTTTTGTTAAGGGTTAAACCTCATAAGAGTTCCATCAAGTTTGGAAATTCATCCATACTAGCTCTGCGCTATGTAGGTCCTTTTGAGATCCTTAAGGAAGTAAATCCCCGGTAGCTTACCAAATTGTGTTGCCACCAGCTCTTGCTCGGATGCACGTCTTTCACATTTCTTACCTAAAGAAGTATATTCTACGAGATAATCATGTAATTGATTAGAATTATCTATAGGTACAAGATCTCGGAGTAGTAACAATCAATCTTATCAAGGTGCTCAAAACATGTAAGCTATAATGCCCCACCGTATTGACCTCTTTGGGCGTTTAGAGTAAGTTTGTTCGTTAATTGTTGATTTTGGGTCTAGGTAACTGTTTCAGCATTTGTTTTATTTAATTGATAAATTCTTTTAATTACTTTATGCATTAAAATGAATTTATTTCTTAAACAGGGTACTTTGATAAATGAATATCAATGGATATATAAAATTATAAAGTTAAGATATAATAAATAAATAAATAAGTTATGGTAGGTCGAGTCGAGTGAGATTTTTTCTCCTTAATTTTGTTACGGTTGCATTGCATGGGAGAAGGACTTTAATTTCATGCCAATTATAATTGGTTGTATGGCCGGTTGCATACGGGGATTGAGGAACAACTTTAGTTGTTTACCAATCATACTTGTTTCATGCAATAATTTTGGTTAGTGGTTACACTCGTTGAAAAGGAAGCATAGTGGAGAAGATAGGGGGTGCATGATGAGCGCATGCAAAATTGGAGATCCTCCTCTAACTGTAAGAGTCTATTTTTAGAAGATAAAAGAAAACTTCTAGTGGACTCGTCCTGACGGCATGAGAGGAGATCCATTTCGAAAATGGCAGTGAGTTGCCACTTGGAAAAATGATGAGTTCACACCCACTTGCCAACAGCAAATATGTGATTATTTGGGAACATGAAGGAATTCTATATTTGTACATTGCATAAGATTTTGAGTAATCTTCGGTCTGGGAGGAATCTACTAGGAGGACCAGATAGAGGAAAAGGGTTGCACGTTTGTAAAAGAGAGAAATCAGTGTTATCAAGGATGGTGAACATCAAAATGGGGGTCTGAGGCATTGGTTCCTCGAGATAATATCTTTTAATTTTGTGGGTATGGACACCGATAAACCGGAGTATCTCTGGAATGTTCACCATGGTGCATGGGGGTCTAAGAGTTTCCCCATTCTATTCCTCTCATCCTCGCGCACACACTATTCAAAGACTTCAACTTGTAGTGTGGTAGAAGGATGTTGGAAAAAGAAATTTGTTTGATTGACCGTGAAGATTTTGGGGGTTTTTTTTGGAAGCTAGAATTTGAGAGTTTTTGCAGTGTTGTGGAAACAACTTCAACTATGACCAGTGTATAAGCTAGATAAGTATCGGTATAATGTGATTTTGGTAAAAGGCTATGTTTGTCTTGGTATTATGAATATTTACATTTTACTCTATTCCAGCCATCATGCATGTTGTCGTTTCTTCTTGGTGTCAATTCTTGAAATTGATATTGGATATGGCTTGCTTCTACCAATCAAACTTAATCCTTTAAATTGCATGATTTATGTTAAGCCTTTGGCACCTGTGAGTTTTGTAACATCATTGCATGTTACGCATATTGCACATCCCTTACTTATCCTGAAGATTGCTGGCAAGACATTGTTTCAAAATCCTGTGCTTACATTCAATTCCACAACCATACAACCCTCATTGCCGCCGTATATTCTTGCTCTATGTAGTATGTAAGTTTCCTTGTGATTGAGATTCAATATAACATTTCCCATCAGTGATATAGAGGAGATTATGAACTTACTTGAATACACTAAAAGGCATTAAATTGAATTTTTATTATCGGCTCTTTAAATGTGTTTCACACTTCACAATTTCTGTATCGATGTTTAATACATGGTTTCTAGACTTCTGTTTAATCCTTTTTATTTCAGTTAAATATCCCTAGCTTTTTTATCAAATGCATATTGCGCATAGCCTACTATCATGCATTCACTGAGCATAAATATGGCCTTCAGCTATTAAGCTCTCGTGGTTCCCTAGCTGGACCTCTGGAACCTATACAAAATTTGGGAGAGAACTCTTAAGATCTCCCTACATCGATTGAACTAGTCCCAAGCCAAAGTATGGCAACACAAAATCCATGGCTCATGGCTTTCCTTGACTGAAAGCCACGCATCAATGACCAAGCGGCCTCGTAATCACCTTTGTTATGATAATTTTGTGCAAGATTATAATGTGTATGAGTTTTCATGAGAGGGTGGCAAGGAAAACAAGAACTATCTTAGTTGATTGTACCACAAGGGAGTGATGCGCATTTTCTAATCCAAAGCTCCCATTTTGACGTAGGCATTGAGGCTGCGGGCAAACGTAGTGGAACTTGGCTTTATATCTGTCTTTGAACTCACACCCCAACAAACTGTTCCAAATTATGCTCAACTCTATGTTAACGTTGATACAAAGAAACCCCTGCCAGATAGTGTTAACTTTCCTGTCAGTTTGGGTATTGCCATCAATATGGATAGCCAGTCAAGGTTGTCTATTCTTAACAGAGATATTGTAGACTAAAGAAAACAACAAGAAGATACCCCTTCTAGAATCAAGAATATACACTGTTGTCATTAATTGATTAAACACAATCTCTAATTTTTCCTTCAGGCTCTGCAAATCAATCTGAAATTGCAAACTCTAAGCTACTTCATATGTTGATATGTATAATTATGTATTTTAGTTTCTTGTATTTAAGATCTGTATTCAATAATTATAATGGGTTTTCAATTCGATGCATTTTCTACCTTCTCAAGAATGCAGTACTCCTACAAGATCATGATTATATTGTTGAATGGGAATGTCTTATGGCTGTATACGATGAATTTATCTTTGAACGACATTCGAGTATAAATGAATATACTTATATTATATATATGTCTGAATTTATATGTTGTCATATTGTAATTGATATTGTATTGAAACTGCATTCCCTGAAAATATACATATTATACTATATCTTGGATAATAGTAAAGGAACATTTTTGATATGCAAAAGATTGGTTTATAAGTGAGCATTTAATTGGAGTGAATTGAGTTAATTATATATATATATATGCACATATATTTGTGAATTAGGGTTCGTTAAGTAAAATACATTTCTTAGTTTTGATTACTTAAAGATTGTGTGGTTAAGTCTTATGAGTGGAAAGTATGTGGAAATAATACTTTGTTTAAGGAATATTTATTTGGTTACTATGCTTAATTGTTTGGTTGTATTAAGCTACATGCTTGACCTTGGGATCAGATGATTTTGTAAATTGTTTTGAATTAGAAGTCAGTTGTGTAAAGTGGTTGTTGATAGTCTTTTGAGATCTTGGTGATGCTGACATGGGGAAACTACTCTATTAGTGATTTAGTCTTCCAGAGGATAGAGGGGTCTATGGCTTCTTCTTGCAAGAGTTGGTATGGGGGTTCGGAAACCTAGGAGGATTGCCTTGGGTAACCCATATCAGGCTTGATGTAATTATTTTCGGTTTATGTTATTTCACTTGTAAGTGGGTGGGATATGATTCTTTTACTTTGATAATGGTTGATCTTGCACTTGGATTGTTTTTATGTGGCTTTGAGCCTTGCACTTGAATGTGGTTTTCGTTACTTTGAAGTTCTAGTGTGAGATGGTGCATGCATCACTTGGTGTAGTTATTTTATTGGATTAGGTGTCTTGTGCAAGTTAGCTTTCCTTTTTGTGTTTTTGAAATATGTTGTTAGTAGGGGAGTGGCTCTTCATGGGGGCCGGCACACAAAGTGGTGCATGGGTAACTCATGTGGAGTTAGTCTAATAAGTGAAAACTAAATCAATACATTAGGTAGTCTAAAACACTTAACTGTATAAATTATGCCTCGCTCATGGACTTAAGGGCTAGTTTAGACTTGGGGATGAGTCGAGAAGGGTTGGAATGGCAATATCGTTATCTTGTCTTTATGAAAGATAATTGATTCTGCATTGGATTGCATGTGGGGCCGGATTTCGTAAGAGGTCACCAGGGTAACCCAAGTTGGGGGCTGGGTCCTAGGAAGATTCGCCAGGGTAACCCATGCAACATTGCGATGACACTCCACCCTTTAACAACCATGTATGTTTTGTTTCCCTCTAAGTTATTCTTGAGCCTCTGGAAGCAGATGTTGGCATTTGTATGTTGATGCTTTATTGGTTATTTCTTATGTTGGGAACATCTTGTCTTGGTTATATCTTGTGCTGGAGATTGCCATATGTTATTGTGGATCTTGTTGTGAAGTCTTGTATCCTTGTTTTGTTTGATGGTTATTGTTGGGGTCCTTCTTGTCATCTCTTAGCATGGGGGGTGGGCCTTCGGGTCCACGTGGTTGGGTGGAACGTGCTATGCACCCCATTGGGTCCCCAGTCATCGATCAAGAAGTGCAAAATTGCACCTTTGCAGTGACTCCTGAGTTGTATCAGAGTTGGATTCGGCTTTGCAACTTTGTAATCATATATTTTTGATGTAATAATTCATGTTTTTGTACTCTTCCCATTCATAATGTGAAGTAACATTGTAATATTGTTATCCTTGTGAAATGTAATTTTAAGTTTTAGTGTATTGTCCATTTTCATGTGATGTAATGATGATAATAAAAAAAGTAATGCAGTCATGTAACCTCAATGGATTTGTTATATACAATACATGTTAGTTATTAAAAAAAAAATTGTCATAATTGTGAGACATCTTAGTTTCCTTTCGAGTTGCCTAGTGGGGCGTTACATAAGCTTCTCTTGCATAACAAAGAGGTTTTGCAATGTAAATTCTAGTGGGACTAGTATGCGGAAGATTCTACCACTTGGGAAGACTATGTTGAGGTAGAGAAAAAGTTTCCACATGTCTTATGTTCTTTTGAAAGTGCTTGAAAAATAATGTTTTGTTTTATTTATTTAGTTTATGTTTGCTACATAAAATCATTGAGGATGATGATTCACAAGGGGGGAGTATGTTACACCTCGTTGTGCGTTTACCTATTTACTATTACTATGATAGGGTAAATTATTGCATATGTAACTATATTCAGAATTCTGAATGGGAAATATATATGGTTGCATTTTTTTTTATTTAAAACATTAGAAAATGATGAATGAATGTTTATTTCATTTGATGTTATATAATGGAATGGATATTTGGAATGAGTGGTTATTGAATTTTATGTTCTAACTCTGAAATGTATAAATGATTGTTTTTGATGAACAGTTGACTACCATGAGAATGTGTTAAGTTGGATGCAGGTTCAAAGTCAATCCTCTAGAAGTGAAGGAATTTATCACTCAAGAGAAGAACTTGGTTGGGTAACCTATAACGAAACCTAACTAAGCTTACACACACTCACTTATAGAATGGTTGAGTCAAATAGTTTTGGGAATTGGTAAGTCATCCTTTAGTATGATGTGTTTGCATTAGGAAGGATCTTGATTTCTATTATGAGCATTCTTGGATTGTGTTTACTGCTTGGTGCATTCAAGTTCCTCTTCGTATTACTATACTTGATTGATGAGAAATATATACATAAAATGTATATACATGTATACATATGCATGTCGATGATAACCCATACACATGAGATAACACATACATGAGAGTACATAGGTAGACATACCTACACATACTTATGGATGGGTTGTTCATGGACATGGTGATATCGAGAGGAAAATGAGACATGCATGTATATATACATCACATGTATATATACCTATTGATAAGATGGAAATTGTTTACATGTGTGATTTTATAATGAAATGCATATATACATATGTATACACATGTCAATATACGTGTATGTGTTGACAAATAGGAATTTTCATACGAGTATGTTGATATGTGTATATGTACGTATACATGAATATATATATATAAACAATATTGTATATGAAATTTCAACTTGATCTCATTCATTCGAATATCAAGTGGAATATTTAGAAAAACTTATTTGTCAAATTATATATATAAATAAATATATATTTGAATACATATATATATATATATACATATATACAAATAGTGTTAAATTCTATTCATTGATATTATATATATGTACATATGTATTATATACATACTAATGGCTGATTTATAGAATATATGCAATGGTCGATATAATGAGAATGTTGCACTACATGTAATAGCGCAATGCTAAGTATTAAACTGCATTTATCATTATTGATAATAGGCTATGGAAATACATAAGTATTAATTAGCTATGTAAATTTTATTTTACAGGATGATAAAGTGTTGTGCATTATATAATGCAATATACTAAGTCAAACATTTCTATGATAAAGGAGGCTGACGCAATGAGATGTGTCGATAGCTTTGGCTTGGACCAAGTCAACTATGTAAAACACAACCAGATAAAGTTTGATTGATTCCTCTGTTTTAACACCAAGCTTGTAAATAGGAAATGTGATGAATAGTTGGTGCCATATTATGAATTTTTTGTTTCTTTTAGAAGTATTTTTAATTTGTAAGTCAATTATAAAATAGAAGCATGTGCTTTATGAACTAGTCAAAATTCTATTAGCAAGCATTGGGTCAATCTATTGTCCTGTGTGAGTGAGTATTGAGACAAAAATCCACCACCTTTTTATTATTGAGTTGAGTCAATGGTATTATGCTAAGAAGTGTCATATCATAAGCCTTGTTTGTAGCCTAAGGATGCTATTTTTTGGGTATAAATATGAGGCATTCTCACCTCATTTCGATACAATTCTCTTATGCATCATTACGCTACTCCTTTATGGTATATTTTTTCATTGACAGATTCTTATTTTGTTGAGAGTATTGTGAGAAAGCTTTAGTGAGAGAACTTGAGTGGGTTGCTAAGTTGATTTTGAGAAGGGTTCAAGCTTGAGATCTAGTGAGTCAATTGGAATAAGTGATTGACAAGCATGAGATTCTATTCTCTTATGTTTTATCTTTTATATGAAAGATTGTTTGCCTTGTATGTTTATATTGGAAATTGCATTAGTTTGATTGAAATAGAGTGATAATCTATTTTCTTGTAGGAAAGGAATAGCCTTACTTATATGATTTCTTTAAAGTGTTTGTACTTACTCCATATTAAGGAGTGGTTGATTATCATCTATAGTATTACATACTAGGATTGAAGGAATGGGAATAACTTGTTAAGTTATTTTATGCAAAGTTAATTTGTAGACTTAGAAAGCTCATATGTTATACCTGGGATTAGGATATCCATTGAAGGGGGTAAATTATGATTTTTCTTATGTTGTATTGGTAGAGATACCATTGTGTTTTGGGAAAAGGGAATAAGTTATTTCTTAGGTTATTGACTACCAGAGAAGGAAAATACCTATGAATAGTTTATAATGGTCTAAAGTCAAATCAAGCTAGATTAGTGTATGTGAATAGGATGACTATCACTTGAAGTACTGAGTGAATAATTTGTCCAAAGTAGTGTGATTTCCTTTGCTCCACTATCAATTTTTTGTGTTCCTTTTGTGCATGCTAGTTCAAGATTATAGGATTTACAATTTCTAGTTATGTAAGGTACAACACTAAGCTTAGAGTGGTTGTCGTTACGAGGTCACTCCACCAATCTCTTCGTCGAAGGGTAGGGACACATATCAGATTATAGATGTGTGGGGGACTGCATTTGAGTCTATGGTTGGTAGAAAAATGCTTGAGTGATGCTTCTCCTCCTTAGCTAGGGACCAAGATTCGAAAGGAGATTATTGGACCATCTATATCTATTTCTTTGAAGCTCGGTTGAGCTATGTGTGTACTTTTTATACAAGTGTTATAAATATTTTAATATGTGGAATGTTATATTGGAAATGAAATAAAATTTTGGAATTTGTTATGACATGTATGTTCATTTGTTCTCCTTTGGAGAAGAAAATTTTTATAGCAATGGTTATGAAACATAGATTATTTACTTGAAAGTGAAAACTTAGGAAATTTACTTGCATGAGAAATTGGTGTGTTACAACATTGATCCATGCTTCCTACTTCTCCAAAAATCCTCTCATGCAATCTCATCCATCCATTTTATCAAGAATATATTATTCCTTCACATAAATCCTTGGTTTTTGAAAAGATCATTTTTAATCCTTACCATCTACCATTTCCAAGAATATCTCTACATGCAATCTCCTTGAAACATGGAGAACCTTTTTGTAATGCTCACACTCCATCTTCAAGAGCAAACACCCTTACATATGCATGACTTAATCAATGTATACCCTATGTAGTTTTATTTAAATGACATAGTGTTGGGTAGGGCATATGGATAGACCATTGGAGCTAGGTTCAATTGCATTTAACGATAGTGTTTAAATAAATCACTCAACAATTAATATACATTTAAATTAAATAATATAATTAATTAAATACTCTATCATTTAACACACTAACATGTGAACTGTTAGATTAAATAAAGTATGCACTACAACACACATCTAGCTAGAATTCAATAATTAATTTTACCTTTTATAAAGTAATTGAATTGCCATACTTATCCAACTCTTAAATTGAATACAATATTTAACCTTAGGTCTTATAATTCTAACAAAAAAATTTGATATCACTTATAACCTAATTATGTTTTATTAAATAACACCATGGTTCAATATTTGAAATAATTTAATAATTATTACAATTATTTTCTAGTTCTTAATAAAATGAGCACCAAAAGAACATTTAATTTAACTTGATAAATAATTCAAATAGATAAATAATAATATTGTTTCACGAATTAAACTGAGTTTAAACACCATTATCAAATCTACTCTAGGTTATTTATGTAGTCAACACCAATAAATTTAATAAGTAATTTTGGAAGACAAATAATTTGATTTATAACAAGAACTATAGAAGTAACTTTAGAAGGGTCATATTTATCTTTAACTAATTAACAAGAGTAATGATTAAAACAAAAAAAACCTTTCACATAATTAAATTATAGGAATTAACCATATTTTTTCATTTTAACCAACTTTACAACAGTCACTACTTGAATTATTTTACTCCTGAAACGTAATTAATGTAATAATTTAAAATAATTAAGATTAAACATCACCTTAGGATCTAGGAAAATTTCCCATGTTTCCCTAAATCCCTAGGGGTTTGTTTTTTAAAAAAATCTTGTTTTGTTCATTTGTTTGCAATAGGTTTAAAGATCTGAAGGAAGATATTGTGTTTACATAGAACAACAATATTGTGTTTGTGACATGCTTGTGTAGGTATAAATATGTATTTTCACATATATATGAATCTATTTTTCTAAATGGAAAGAAAATATAATCAAATATCTTAGTATTTATTTTTTTGTTTATCTTCTATTTTGTGGACAAATGATGCAAGAGCATCCAGGTCCAAGAACAATCCTACATCATTTTCTATGTTTGTTTCAAATAAGGGCCAATGTTGTGAAGAGTCACAGGGTTCTGAGTTTTCCTAACCAATGTCATGGAGTGCTAAAGTTCCAAAACCTTCTGATTTAGCGATCCCTTTGTTGTCGTGGGGTTTCAAGATTTCCTAACCTCTCAACTTGGCATTTCTTTTTGTTGTCGGCAAGAGTCGAGCTTGTTAGCAGGAGTTTTGTGGGTGTCTCTTCAACATTCCAAAAATGATCTGATTGAGCTTGTCGGTGTGACATGGTGGCATCAAAGTAAGATCTTCCAAATTCTTGGCAATATTTTGATGGAGAAGATGGACAAGGATGATCAACACGATGGATGGAAAGTTAGGACGTGATGCTTGGCAGAATGATATTGGTGTATTCCACATCATTGTTGTGGAATACCTATCTATTGACCAACTCGGTGGAGGTGTTGATAACAATATAATAACTTGGATATTTTAGAAGTGGATTGGACGATAATGAAAACTACAACATGAAGAGTGGGAAAGATCAAGGCCGACATGGAGGAATATAGTATATAGAGATAGTGAGAGATAGAGAAGGGAGTGTGTGTGGAGGTGGCAGAGTAGCTTGAAGGTCATGGTGGAGTCGAGAAGAAAGTAGATATCGTACTAGTGAATATAGAGTTGAGAATGAAAGCTCAGATCTATAATTTGGCAGACGACTATAGTGAGATAGCCCATATGATGGCATTGTAATTCTATAATGTCATTTCAATAATAAAATAATTTTTTTCTCTTGCATTTTGTTGTGCAAATCTATGTGAGTTTTGGTCTATAATGGGAGTACCCTTCATCAACTGGTATCAAAGCGGGTAGTCCTGAGAGTGGAGAGGATCCAACAAGACCTTCAAGTGTGGAAGTGTGAACAAATTACCAATGAGGAGGTAGTTCACACCAAGAGGAAAGTGTGTGAAGTAGTGGTGAATAAATTTGTGAGAGTTGTTGTAGATGTGTGAGGAATCCTAGTAGTGAGAGAAGGAGCTTAAAGCCACAATGGAATGTGTTTACAGAGTGAGTGATTGTAGTAGGAAAAATGGGTTGGGTCATGAAGAGACCCATGTAGATACTATTTTGGGAGTAGTATTGGGATAAAGTGGAGGATGAGATGATTCAAAAGATGTGACAGATAGTTTGTGAAGTAGGAAAGAACGAGGTAAGGCTCAAGGAATTGTGTGAAGCGTTGAAGAAGATGGTTCGAGGAAAAGCAAAAAAGAGTGTTGGAAAGAGTGAGAAGAAAGTGGTAAAGAGGAATGAGAAGAAGAAAGAAGAAAGTAGCCTCATATGGCAAGCGGAAGAAGTAAGATAAGCCCTACTGATGAAGAAGTTGTAGCAATGACATGCCATGAGGAAGGAATGAAGAGAGAAGAAGAAAAGATGGAGGTAAGTAGTGAAGAGGTTTTCGTGGATGGCGTAGAGGATTTGTTGGCCAATTTGTTGATGATTAAATATGAGTGGGTGATGAAGCTTGATGTTACAATGAAGGAAGAGGAGGGAGAATTTTTAGCTGATGAGGTGGAAGACATCGCAGTGAAGTTCAATGTTGCAGCTATGAATGTGAATGAGGTAAATCAATTATGTGATGTTATTTTGTTTTCAGATGTAGTAGTAAAAAGTGAGTTGGATAGAAGACAAGAGCATGTAGTAGATGTTGTAGATGTTGTGTGTAGAGTTGGTTGAGGATATTGCATGGTATTGGTGGAGGTGGACGGTTAGAGATGGGTTTGAACCCACGGAGGAGGAGAGGAGTGTGAAAAGCATTTGGTGGAGGAGGTCGAACTTTGGTGGACATGAGTCCACAAGGGGAAAGAAGAGGAAGATGTGTTGTTGGAGAGAAGTGGTGCGTGTTCCAACACAATGCTATAAAATATAGAAGAATGATTGATTTGTTGCACTTGGACAGAGAAGGAGTTCGTTGTAGGTTGGTGTCAACCTAAAAGAGTGATTATATCACTCAACTTTGTCATTGTGAGCATATTCTCACAATCTTTCTGCCTAGGGTGTTTGATGTAGGAGCATCCAGGGTGAAGAACAATCTTGCATCATTTTTTGTGTTTGTTTTGAATAAGGGCCAATGTTGTGAAGAGTCACGAGGTTCTGAGTTTTCCTAACCAATGTCGTGATGTTCTAAAGTTTTGAAACCTTATGATTTAGTGATCCCTTTGTTGTCAATAAGTTTCAATATTTCCTAATCTCCTAACTTGGCATTCTTTTTGTTGTCAGCGAGAGTCGAGCTTGTCGGTAGGAGTTTCATGGATGTCTCTTCAACATTCCAAAAATGATCCAATTGAGCTTGTCGATGTGACATGGTGGCATTGGAGTGAGATCTTATGAAGTCTTGGTGATATTCTAATGGAGGAGATGGACGAGGATGATCATGGTGGATGGCAAGTTAGGATGTGACACTTGGAAGAACGATATTGGTGTATTCCACATCATTGTTGTGGAATACCTATCTATTGGCCAACTCGGTGGAGGTGTTGATAATGATATAACAACTTGGAGATTTTGGAAGTTGATTGGACGATAATGAAAGCTATGACATGAAGAGAAATAAAGATCAAGGCCAACATCGAGGAGGAATATAGTATATAGAGATAGAAATAGATAGATAAGGGAGTGTGTGTGGAGGTGGCGAAGTATCCTGAAGGTGATGGTGGAGCCGAGAAGAAAGTAGATCTCATGTTGGTGAATGTAGAGTTGAGAGTGAAAGCTTAAATCTACAATTTGGTAGATGACTGTAGTGAGATAGCCCATATAATGGCATTGTAATTCTATAGTGTCATTTCAGCAATAAAAGAAAGTTTTTCTCTTGCATTTTGTTGTGCAAATCTATGTGTTGTGTGTGTGAGTTTTGGTCTGTAAAGGGAGTACTCTTCATCAACAAAGCAACCTCCACATATACCTATATATTTATTTATTTTATTTTTGTACATAGATCTTTATATTGATTAAAAAATACACACACACATATATATATGAGCTTTTTTTTAATATATATATATATATATATTAATTTTTATTTTAAAAATTGTGTAAACTCAAATTAATGAACATATATGCATATATAATTGATTTTATTTTCATGTATCAATGTTTGTATACATTAGAGATGTGATAAAATTAATTAACTTATGATAGATGAATGAGAAGGTATGTTCAAAATGGTAAGAATATACTTTATTATCTTTTTATTATCTTGATAAATTATAAAGTAGTTGTTTACTCAAAAATTATGTGTTAAACATATCTACAAAAGAAATTCCAAGGAACTACAAGTCTACTTTTTTAATTTCTCTATTCCTACGCATGAGGTTACCAAAATATAATGCATATACTTTAGCAAATAAATCTAAAGATATGGTTTCCTATAATTATTAATGGTTTATACATAAGAAAATACCTTTTTTTTAATTATATTTATTTCTCCCAATATAAAAAAAAGTTTACATAGAATTTTTTTACAAGGAATGGTCCTTATACAAAGAATCCATTAATAATATCTTCCATAATTTTCTCCAAATACATTCACAAGTATAAGATGAAGATCAATCATTCTAGAGGAAAGATAAGATCCAAGAGATCATGAAATTGGGAGGATAAAATCACTCCACCCAACCAATCATGGCATCATTAATCTATTGCAAGGCTCTAGACATCCCTTGAGTGGGGAGAATCATCAAAAAACCTAACATTTTTTTAAGTTAGTACAACTCATAACCATCTACATGGTACTGTAAAGGAGGGGATTCACTACTCTCGAGTCTCTAGGACAAAGAAGAGTCTATAGGGAGCAACTAGCCCTTGATTACCTCAGAGTACAAGCTCAAGTGAAAAAGTATGAAATGAAGAATATTGTAATTACTTGATTAAATGAAATGCTAAACTATTAAGAGAAAGAATGATAAACTTCCAATTAAAAAAAATTGATATAGAATTATGAGATACAAATTACGAAAAATAGAAAGCTCAGAACTTATAGATTCTACCCCCAAAAGGATATAGTCTTGGCCATGGATGACAATGCATCATGGGGACATATACACCCCATGTTGTCGTCCCTATAAAAATAGAGGGTAAAAGCTTGAAATTTGCAATACCAAGCTCTTCAAATATGAACATTTGTACACAAAAAGAATGAAGAAAAATGTTGGGGCTATTTTGGGGCTTTCCTTAGTCAAACCCTCATTTTAGTGTTTCCATCAAGCCACGAATAGCCAGATAGATAGAGAAATATTAAATCACATAAAATTTAATAGAAAAGACGTGTGATAGAAAAAAACCCCGCTATGGAGGAGAGTCCCTATCACAAATGTAATAGATGAGACAAATAGATGATTGGATAAAATAGACAAGAGAGCATTACCAATAGCATGTGGCTCCCCTCTTGGCTTGATAGACTAGACATGATTGCTTGCAAGAGAGACTTGGTTGTTGTTGAGACAAGAATTTGGAAAAGCTTCATTATAGAGAGCAAGTGAGAAAATATGTAGAAGAGAGAATAGAGCAAGAGAGTGAGAATGAACTGCAAGAAGGTAAGAATGAATGAAAGAATGAGTGAAAAGAGGAGTTTTGTGAGGCTACATGGCCAGAAAGAGATGTTATACTTATGATTATGTGGGAATGACGTGTGTCATAGAAAAAGGATGTGAGATTCCCTCATTTGAAACTCAAAAAATTTTGGGACGCTAGTGCATCACACAAACATCCATGCATTGCACAAGAATCCTCAAAACTTGACAAGAAATGAGGTGTCAAACTACTAATGCTTCAGATCATTGTCCCCTATGAGGTTGAAATCATGAAATTATAATTCATAGGGATTTGTAATTAATATGGTAGGGTGTCATAAATGCAACAGGCCAAATGCGCAAGTGTGAAGTTTCCATGGGGTGTAGTTTTATGACACTACATTTTGCGGCCACTTTAGTGAGCTAAATTTTCAAAGAAAAATTGGCTACACTAAAGTAGTTAAGAAGACATAAATGCAAAATTGAAATTTTGAAATTTTTATAGATTTTCCAAAAAGGATACTATAGAGGCCATAGAGGTCGAGTGGGTGAATACTGATGATTCTCCCAGCATTCAAGCTCAATGGGAAACAACACTTGATGTGATGTTTCACTCTATAAAACTCAAAATTAGGTCAGTTTCAAAAATTGAAAGAAGCTACCTCGATGATAAGAATGCTTAAGAAAAATTCCATGGTTTGAAAGAAAACTATGATGAAGAGTTGAATATATGCCCCCTCTTGTTTTGTCCCTTAGCTAGGTGGGGGAAAATAGAAAGGATGGAAGGAACACTTTCACTACAAAAAATGGGCAAAAATGGCCTATATATACTTTAGGTGGGCTCATGGAACGGTCATTTTCACTATTCATGTCGAGTACTTCATTGAATTTTGGAGAGAGAAGTCAAAAACATTCCTTGCAAAAATGACTATGTAGCTTTGAGGATCGACGAGCTTCACGCAACAGTGGTGAGGGGCAACCCTCTAGACAAGGTACACAAAAAATTTCACCCACCTAGTCATTTCGATCAATTTTTTTAGTGTTTTTAGTTTCTTGAGCACTATAGGCATCCAACCAGTGTGAAGGAATCTAATTGACATGTCATCTTGATGATGTATTAGCATCCTTCAGTTGCATTGGCATCTATATGGTGTGATGTCATTATAAGCTATTTGGCCTCGGATGCTAGCATGCGATGTAGATGTTTGCACAACATGCTATTGTCCCAAAGGTAAACTTTAAGAAATTTTTGATGTAGAGTTAGTTTTTTTTCATAATGTATAATGTGTTGATGTGAAATTTTATGCTCTTACAAGAGTGGCCTGAGATTCGTGAGCATGCCAAAAAATCAATGCTATCATTGTTGTGTGACCATAGTAATGAGATCCATCCTAACAACATGGATTTTTTGTGGCACATCATACTCTAACGGGTTTACACCATGTTAGAGATCGCATTCCACACCCTTATGCTCATGGCGCTCATGGAGCATTGGGATGTTGATAGATCTGCATTCCATCTACCGATGGGGGAGATGACCATCACCCTCGGGGATGTCTACCACATCATGAGCCCACCTATCCATGGAGAGTAGGTGGCCTACAAGGAGGGTAGGATGACATAGGATGCCTAGGCCATGCAACAGTACTCCCTCAAGTAGTTCATCTTGTTGGATGTGTATGGGCACATATACATGAGGTGGGTCGAGTAGGGTCAGGTGGCAATCCTACTTGTGCGTTGAGTCATGATAGTGACCATTACTCTACACATCACGATGGATAGACGAGGCTCACACCTTCATGGGGGCCTCGTCCATTAAATCCATATGATGGAGGAGAGGGGCACACTATTTTCCTGGTGTAGGAGTATGCTTGCACATCTCTACCACAACCTCAAGCGCTATCTACACTATGAGTACCATAGCTTCATTATCTAAATGCTACTACAGGTGTGGGAATTTGAGGATATCTACTATATGATGTCGGTCGGGTTTCCCCTCGACCTCGCACATGGTACACTACTAGCACACACATACCCCCTAGTGCATGACTAGCAACACAATGACATACAATTTTGGTGTCTCTAGAAGGATTATTTATGGTTGAGAGACATTACATGGTGACCATATAAGTGAATGGAGGTCTAGCCAACTATTAGGAGGGAACTATGCAGGATATGACATGATCAAATCAAAGCAGGTCAATTAGACCACTTTGTTGTCCCACACGGTCAAGACCTGGCTATAAAGAAATATTGGAGTATTTTTCTACTTTTCAAGAGGATCGCTAACCCATTATTTCTTATCAAGTTGGATATGCTAACACCACCCTCAACACATACCTATAGCTCTTTTTATTAAGGTTCATTTATCTCTCTTTAGAACCCTATTTTTTATGGCATATAAGAGGTAGTATTCTACTAAATAATATATGCATGCTAATAGAAATCATCAAATTTTGTAGAATAATATTCACCACCATTATCAAATTTCAACACTATTTCTTTCTTATCAAGTCTCTTATGGTGGATTGGTTTCAACTCTTTATTGGAGTGATTGAAGAAAAAATGATATTCTTGTGAACTTTACTTTAGGCAATCTTCTTCATTCTTCTTGTTTTTTATCTCTCTTAGCTTGTGTTTCCATGCTTACCCATAAGGAAGTATATGGCCTCCATTATATAGTACATATAATTGTGTTTTATTGATTTAAATGTTGTTGGGAAATTTTGAAATTGTTTAAAAGAGTGTATTTGTTCATCTTATAACTAAGAGGGCATCTTTAACTTTTTTAAATTTTCAGTAACAAAAAAAATAGAAAATTAAGCATTCACTAATGGAGTATTAATATATTTTATGTCTTGCCTTGGTAAAATAAATTTGAATATATTGAATTTTATTGATTTAAAATTAGAGAAAATAATTCTCCTCATTATTTTTTGATAGGGATCTATTAATATTATGTTCAAAATTTTATTCCACTTTTGTGCATTAAATTTTGTGTCACACTCAAAAAGTGAATTTAATTGTGATGATCGTAGGGTTGAGATATAAAGTGTAGGAAGGGAGTGGCTCCCAACATTTTTTGGGACCCAAGACCTAACCCTAGGATAGAACAAGCAATTAATTTTTAATTAAGTGATAATTAACCTTCATTAGGTAGCTAAAATAAACTAAGATGTTAATTTTATGATATAGTCAAAGTTCTTGTATAGGCTCAATATGATTTTAAAGGACATGAAACAATCTAGGATCATCAGATATTTTCAATTGGGTACCCTTACCTTACATATGAGAGGCATAAGTTCAATTCCACTTAGTTGGTACCATAAGCTATTGTGATGTCACTATATCTTAATATCACTAATGCCCTCATCCTTGATATTAATGGGTTTTGCATCCAATGTGAGAACCATCTTTAGCAATATTTTTGAATGGATAAGAACTTGGTTGCGTTTTGTTCATGCTTTCTCTATATACACCATGGTTGTGTGTGTGTAAGAGTTACTCCCTTATTTGGTGTGAGTTTGTTTGTTTTCCCCTTAACTATCTCCTAGCATGATGGGATGTACCTATGGACCATATCACATTTTTGGATGGCATAAAATCACCATTAGGGACTGGTGGATCTATTGGAGTATCAAAATATCATACTCAAGTATAGAAAAGGCTTCATATCTCATTTTTTAATTTAAATTTTTAATAATTTGTAAAATTTATATTTTAGGACATTTGAGTCCTCCTATCAAACTATAATATTATGTTGGAATCTCCTAAGTGGATGAACTGTAAACTAACAACATAAGTGGAAAGAATGTGATGTTTACTTTTACTACATATCAGTTTTGGTGTCAAAAATGTAGGCCTTTCTGTAACACCCCTCCGTTTTGGCTCTTTGATCGGCATTGTTCTTCCTTGTTATGATTGTGTCTGATTATGCTTTGACTTTGGAACTAGGTTGCTTTTGATTGCAATTGTTATACAATGTGGATGTAATATTTCGATGTGATGTTATCCTGATGTTACCCTTATGGCATATTTTGGATTAACTTAGAAGATATTTGATTTAATGATGTTTTATGTTGTTGATCATGTTATTGATGTTAGATGCGTCAGTTAGTGATATTGTATTGGTGAAGGGGACGGGATTGTATCACTCGCTTGTGAGTGCCCTATGATTTTGAGATTTCCTCTTCACAGTTTGATTGATCATATTATGTCTATATGCACGTTCGACATGTTCTTTGTTGCAAGTTGGCAGGTACATGATATCGACTCCACCTGGTCTCCAGGTTTGAGCGTGTCCATTGACCAATGGAAATTAATTGGGAGATAGTAGCTAGGTTTTCTGTGTCATGTCGTTACCCTAGTCACCGTGTGTCGTCGGGTTGTAGTCGGGTTTGGTTGTTTCATGTTGCCCAGATCACCTTGGTCTTTAATTAAATTCAAGTTAAATGGCTTATGTTGCTTAACTATTGATTAAATGCTTTTGATTATAATGCTAGGAATGTTACTTTATTAATTAATTTAATTTAGTTAATAAAATAATCTAATACTGGATTAGATTTATTTTATTGATTAATTAAATTAATTGTGGAATTGATTAAGTTATTCCTTGAATTAAAAGTGTTAAAAGATTTAAATTAGTTTGTGTGAAAAGAAGGTTTTAAAATATGTTGAATTTTATTTAGAAATTTGAAAATTATTTAAGTTATTTAAAATTCCAAATATTTTCAATGCAATGACTTTGGGGTAGCAAAGATATTTTTGGAAATAGTTGACTTTTTTGGTAAAAGATATTTGTGAATTTGAAATTGGAATTTGTATTTGAATTTGAATTAGAAGTTGAATTTGAATTTGAGTCTACAATTTAATTTGAATTTGAGTTTGCAAATTGAATTTGAGTTTAATTTGAACTTGAAATTTAATTTGATCTAAATCTGAATTTGAGTTGAATTTGAATTTGGGGAGATATTATATTTCATTTTGGGGGTTTTTATTTTTTGGAGAGGGTGGTTTTTGGGATGAGGATTTTTGGTTTACAAAAAAAGTGAGAAGAGGGTTTGGATCTTGGTTGGAGAAAATCTGGGATCTGAAAGAGGAAGCTTGGAAGGAGTTCTAAAATTTGTTTTGGCAAGCACTCAACTTCAAATTGTTTTCTAAAAAAAACTTCAGAATCACAGGTATTTTCCTTGTTGTATTGGTTTTGAGTTTTGAAATTTCAATTTAAAAGCTTGGTTTTATGCAATTTGAAACCCTCTTGAAATCATGGCAAAATAAAACAAAGAATGAATCAAACCACAAAGAATTCAAACAATAGAAAAGAAACCAAAAGAAAATTTGTAAAACCCTCTTTTTAGATTGTGAAACTTTCCAGAAAGCTGAGTTCTTGGGATTTAAAAAAAAAAAAAAAAGAGATGGATCTATATATATATATACACATATGTCTTTTAAATTCTGGAAAATTTCTTATTTTCAAAATTTTTGTTTGCTGGTAAAATTCATCAGAATATGGGGAAGGGTTTTTTATTTTTGTTTTTAAACGAAATTGGAAAAAAATTTACTGTTTTGTGGGGGCTGCCCACAGCCACCCCCCATCCATGGGGGCGCTAGCTGTGCAGCGCTCCCCATGGATGGGGAGGAGGCTGCAGAGCAGCTGCACCAATAGGGTCGCGCGCCCTGTTGGGGGCTGCGTAGCGTAGTAGCCACCACAGGGTGCGCCCCTGTTGGGGGCTGCGTAGCAACCACAGGCCTTTGGGCCTTTCTTTTTTTTATATATAGAAATTAAATTCATTAAAATTCTAAGTTTTATTTAATCTTAATTTATAATATATATTTATTATAATATTTATATAATATATATATTATATATTTATTAATTTTAAATTTTGTATATGGATATTAATATATATTTAATGAATATATATTTAATATGGATTTTAAAAAATATATATAATATATATAATGTGTATATATATATTATATTTAATATTTTCTCATCTCCGCATTAAGTAGTTAAAAATAAAATAGAAAATAAAAAGAATAAAAATGGAATTTTAAATTGGAAGTTTTTTTTTTAAATAGAAATATTTAAGAATAAATGGTATTTAAGATATGTTCTATTTTAAATATAATTTATTTAAGAAGTTGATTTTCTTTTATTAAATCGATTTTAATTAAATTTTGTCTTAATCGGGAAATCATGGAATTTTAAATGATATTTTGGAGGCGTGCTTTTAAATGATAATTGAATATCTAAAACTAGGAATTAATTGGAAATGATTATGGCATTGATATAGAGGAAATGAAATTGACGAATGATCAAATATTTTTAATTAAAATATTGATTTTGATTTTGATTAGATTATTTATCTTATGTTGAAATATAGATTAAGTGACTTGACTAGTGTTTATTTATTAAAATATCCCGATTATGAAGATAATTGTTAAATGGAGAGTTAATGATTGACTTATTACAATCAAATGACCTTATTTATTAAAACGTTTGAATATGGAATTTAATTGTGAAACTAAGAGATAATGAAAGATTTATTTTAATTAGATGGTTTTAATCATTAATATTTGATTATGGAACATAATTGAGGAGCTTAGAGTTAATGCATGATTTATGTTAATCAGACGATTTTATTTATCAAATGTTTGATTTAATTATAAATGGGTTTTGTTTATTACGGTTAATTGAGAAAGGATTTATTTTGAACGATGAATTTTTAATATTTAAATGATTTATTTGAAAAAGGGAGATTTTAAATAATCAAATGATTTTACTTCAAAGGTTGATTTTATTAAGAAATGTGATTGAGAAACAAAATATAATTATTGGTTTAAACTCCTTAAGTTGTCAACGTGCTTTGAGCTACTATTGAGTTGTGTGAATAATGTTAGTTATTTACTTAATTTCTTGTACGATGTAATTAACTGACTTATTATTTATTCCAAATGATTTATTAATCAAGTATTTTTATTTTTAGCATATGATTGCGAAACTTAGAGAGAACGATTAATTTAAATTTTAACCAGATGGATGCATTATTAAAGTGTTTTGATTATGAATATGGTTGTGAATTTTAGAGTAAAAGATTTGTTCCTTGAATATTTCTATGTCATGAAAAGAGATGGGATCAATTGATTGGATAATTGCAAGTCATGAAAACTGTGTTTGACTGGATTTAGGAAATCCGAACATTAGCGTACCTAATGTCTGAAATTTTTTCAGTGTTTAATTGTTTGCCTTCGATGTTGTGGAATGAGAGTGAATGTTTTGAGAGTCTTCCAGATATGGGTTCATTTATTGGTATAGGTGGTTATACGTGAGTCAACCTTTGATCTGTACTTTGGTTTTCGTGTTATGAGAAAAGTTTGTTTGTCAAAATTACATCTTTAGACATTTAAAGAACATATGATTATATGATTGTTGACTTTAAGTCATTTCTTGTTGATCATGTAAGTCTTCCAGTTGTGTTTCTTGAGATGATGTTGTTGCCCTTGTGATTGGTTATTGTCTTTCTTGGGTAGTAAACATTTTGGTTTGAATTTTGTACATCTGTAGTGATGTGTTACCTGTTGAGGTGTATTGATTATGTGTGATAAGTGTTAGTGCATTGGCTACCCTTGGCATGTGGTTGAGTTATGTGTTGTCGATAGGGGAGTGGCTTTCAAACGAGCGTCGGGCCCAAAGTGGTTCCAGGATAACTTGTGTGAGAGTCAGTTAACTAAGTGAAAATTAAAATAACTTACTAGGGAGAGAGTACTTTGAACATTAAATAAGATAATTTAGCCTCACTCATTGGCTCAAGGGCTTGTACGAGACTTGAGATGAGTCGGGAAGGCCTAGAATGGCAAGATTGTTATCTTGTCTTTACGAGAGATAATCGATTCCACTCTGGTGTGCATGTGGGGCCGGGAGTCGGTTGAGGTTTCCAGGATATCCCTAGAGGGGGGTTGGGACCTAGGAAGACTTTCCAGGAGATCCCATGCAACCTTTGCGATGACACTCCTCCTATGACAATAGTTGGTATGGTGTTGTACCGTGGGTTTTTATTTTACAGTGATTGTACTCGATTTTGTACTCTGGAAGCATTGTAACCATGATGTTAAGTGATGTGGTATATGTTCTTGTTTGCAATTCAGTTTTTGTGTTAGCATGTGTCTAGTAGTAGATGGTCTTGTCTACGAAATCCTTGTTACTATCTCCTAGCATAGAGGGAGTGGGGCCTTTGGGTTCCACGTGGTTGGGTGGCGTGCATCTTAATCCGTTGGTACTTCTTCTTGTTCGTGTGGTCGTGATTTCTAGTGGGAGAGCTCGTGGGAATCAGTTTCTTCTCATGCCTTGTTCTCTCAAGTTCTTATTGTATTCTATTACCCTCATTTATTATCGAGGTGGAATTTGTAAACTGTAATCATGATTATTGAATTTACCTCATTCGGGGAATGAGTGTTGTAATCTTATTGTTTAAATGTTGTTAATTGGAATCTTGAGGTATTTATTTTCCTTGTTGTAATTTATCTTGTATGGGATGTATGTAATCTTAATTTTGTAATTGATTAATGTTTTGGTTTCAGTTGATGTTAATTGTTGTTTGGGTTTTTAAGTAATCTTTGTCTCGTGGCCTTAGAGGTTGTTGGCAATATGTATTCATCTTACATGTTATTAGTAATTAAACAAACAAACAAACAAACAAAAAATTGGTACGTTTAAGTAATGAATTGCAACTTCCTCTAGGGTTGCATGGCAGGGCATTACACTTTCTATATGATTTTTATCATTATTGTGATATTGGTTAAAACAAAGTAGAGAAATTTCGGATTTGGGTTTAAAATGAACACAATACTATAGAAAAAATCAATTATATTAACATTGGAACATAGGTCCTAATCATTTCTCTAGCTTGATTTTATGTTAGAACCACCTCGATGAGGTACCATGTTGGGTTCTAATATTTGTCAAAGGGTGAGTGGGGACTATAGGAAACTCTTCCCTTTATTCCTTGTATCTTTGATCTTATTTTGAAGTCTTTTGTAGACATTACATTCCTTGGGAAGTGTCCCTTTCATTCATCTATGTGGTGTTGGTTTCTACCTAAAACTCAATCATTTTTATCATTTTGGACTTTATTTTTGTATTTGAATTTTGTTTTTGAGTCTTGAGTATTGTCCCTAAGTATGAGAATTAGAAACAATCATCCCATTTTATCCTTGGCCAAGACTACAGTTCTTTTTTAGGACTACACCACAAGACAAGGAACCTAATACAATCAACTTGAAATCATCAAAAATAAAATTAGAAAAAATAAATAAATCTTTAGATTCGCCATCATCATAGAATTTTTTAGTGGAGTTGTCATAAATCCTCTAAGATCATTTTTTTTATTCCTTAATATGGCCCATTTTTCATAGTTCCAACACTTTACTTTTCTCTTTCTTAGGATATTGGATGGCCTTGAGAATTAGATCTATTGGTGGTTTTTTAATCCCCTTTAGACTCTCCTTTATCATCAAGCCTCCCCCAAACATGTAGTGCATATTTTGATCCTACATCCATAGATTTTACCCTTGTTTTATTTGTAAATAAGGCAACAACAAGGACATCCATCTAGGATTAGTCTTTAAACTATTCATAGCATCAATTCAATTTTCCCATGATCTAAATAAAGATAAAATTGTCAAAATACAATATTTATCCTCCTAATTGAGATTAACATCAATGTATCCTAACTCACCCAAAATAAAATTAATAGTATTCAAATGCTCTAAAAAAAATTCCCCTTCTTTCATTTTTAAGAATTATAATTTTATTTTCAAAGAAATTTTTTTTACCAAACTTATTGTTTGGTAGATATCACCAATCCTTCTCCATTGGAGATCTGTGGTAGCCTTCTCAAAGATATTTAATATTATATATAATGTATAAGGTACAACTACATATTTGCAATCATCATTAGCTATGTTTTTGGTTTAACTTTGTTTGAAATAGCTCTCCACTATTCTCTCTATTCAAGGATTTCCTCCATTTTAAGTTTTTAAATCTGATATCTAGTAGCATTGAATTTCTTAATCTTTAATTGAGATATACTAGTCAGAGATTCCAATACAAGCATAGATCTACAAACACACAAAATAATATGCTCACACTACAACACAAAAAAATAACAACACTTCCAAAAAGGCATCCTCCAATAAAAATTGAATTTCTAATACCAATGTTCAAATAGAGAGTGAACTATACAAAAATAAATTGTGTACTTGGGGGAATAAATTTTTGTCATTCACTGGTAAGATTCAAGTTGTGAATTGAATCTTTTTGGCTTCACATGTGTATTATTCTTTTTTGTTGGATGCCATCAAAAAAGGTTATGAAGACCTTATTAAAATTGTTCACAGCTTTCTATGGGCGAATTGGGGTGGTAAAGTAGGTTTTAAATCTGCCTCTTAGCTTCATTATATCCAACCCAAGGCTAAAGGAGGGTTGGGTCTTTTGGATCTGAGGATTCAAGGGATTTTCTTGGTAGAAAAATGGATTGTGAGATCTGTTAATGGTGATGCTTCATGGAGAATCCTGGTTCGTTTTAGGATTTCTAAAGCTACTGCCAAGGGTAAATGGCAAGCTATCGGCTAGGAGGATAAAATTTTATAGGCACCTTTCTTCCACTTTAAAGCTTCCTTTCCCTTACTTTCAATTTGGAAGGCATGGCAATAGGTTAGTAATTTTTTGGTGTGGAGAAGTTCCCTTCAACATAGGTTCAGCTTTGGATCATCATCAATATAGTGGAATAAATGAGTGCAATATCATGGTTTTCCTCTTGTTGTTGCCTTTCCAAGGCTAGAATATTACCTATTTAGGAAAGGAATTTATAGATTCATGGACTTGTTGGATTCCAATGCTTGTGAGTGGGTCAATTGGCACCTTTTGCAGCATAATTTTGGTCTCAGCTGTAAATATAAGAGCTTTATTATATTTGTTAAGTCATTGGTTTCCTTTGAGCAGGTGATAAAGATGTGTACACCTCTTCATTGTACACCTTTCAAGGATTGGTGGTGGCTTTTCAAGTGTCATTTTGAGTTGTTTCCCCTTAAAAAGGTCTACCTAAATTTGCTTCCATGATTGCCTCCTAACCCCAGATTAAATATGAAATATAATTGCAAGTTTCAAGAGAAAACATGGAAAAAGCTGAGTGCTCAAATTTGGCATTCCAAAACTAAAGCTAATGTTTAGATTTTGTCATGGAAAATCTTGCATTCTAAGTTGCCTATTGGTGACAGGTTGGGTTAGATGCAAATCCATCCTATTAAATTCCCTTTTTGCAAACGTATTGAAAGCTTGAAGCATATATTTTGGGATTGTTTTTTGTCCAGAAGGAAATGGAGGGTTGTTTTTGTTTATCTCTCTGTTGTGTTTGAGCATACTTTGAATTGGAAAGAAGCTATTTTTGGTTTGGAACTACAACACAATGTTGTTGTTGATTCTATAAGGCAAATCATCTTGTTTAATTTATGTAAAAGTAGATGCGTGGTTGTTTTTGCTAATCATGATATTCATCTGGAAACGGAAATGCTACGGTTTTACTCTAACATCATTTTGCAAATTGTTTTTCTATGTTCTCAATTGCACGGAGTGCCCAAAGTCAATGTGAAGATCTTCAGGCATTTAGACAAGATTAAATGGCAAATTTTACAGCTACATAAAAGTGATGTAATGTGTTCTAAGCAGCTTTAGAAAATGTTAAAATTTAGAGTCTGATGGGTCCTGTTGTTGTCCATTGCTGTTGTAATTTGTATTGTTAGTTGTTGTCCTTTCTGGATGTTAGGTCGGATGGCTTAGTTTTGTGGGCTATCATTTGTATTACATTCTCAGCAACCTTTGGTTGCCTTCTATTTGTATTTTTTTCCACATTGATTCAATATAAAATAATAATAATAATAACATCAAAGTAAGTGTATAAATTTTAATGTGTTCATTTATTAACCAACATAATCAAAATATAGAAAGTATATAATATTTGAAAAAAAAAACAATTCAACACATAATAGTAGACTTATGTGGAGAATCCCTTTTAGGAAAAAACTCCACCATCAAATAGAGCACCAATTTGTATTAGCCTTTAAACTAAGAGTAAATACACAACAAAATTATCCCTTCAATCTAATAAATTTTGATAGTACGCATTTGTATTATTCTACCCTATTTCCATCTATATGCTAACAATGAATCATGTAGTGTGATTTAAAACATTGATGAAAAATTCTACACAATCAAATTCAAAAACAAAAGAAATCTTATTTTGAAACAATATTTTTAATTAAAAATAAATTTTGATAGATTTTTCAAAAATATTATTAAACACATAAATTTATTATTATTAAAAAATATTAACAAACTATCTAATTAACTCTTATATATGTTTGGCACTTGGAAAAATAATCAACAACGTAAGAATTTTTTATGAAAAAAAAAAAGTAATTATGCATAGAAGTAACTACATATTTCCTAAACTAGATACAACGACTCGTTCATCTAATAAATCTTATTATTAATAGTACTTGTCATTAATGCACCAATTAAACTATTTAGATTTAAGTCTATTACCAATACACATTCATTTAGATTTTTTTAAAGCTAATTTATATTAAATTTTAATTATATCATGATGAAATCAATACGTAATTATATAGTAATGAGTTTTTTGTTCTTATATATTGATTTAATAATCACAAGTATTTCTAAGTATAAGTAAGAAAACATTATTTAATGTAATGATCTTACTTTTTGAATTCATCTTGAATAAATATGTATGAACCAAAATCTCACAATAAAATATATAAAAATCATAAAAGTGACCTTCACCTACTTAATATAGTATATATTGATTATAAACTATTTATAATAAATTTAAATGTCTCATTCACCAACTATTTAACCCACTTTAATATTCTATTTTCTATACAATAATTATTTTTAACCTCTTTGATGTACTCTTTTTTTATTTTTCCATCCCCTTATAAACATTTTGTATAAAATAATTAGAATAATCTTATTTTTGTTCTACACTAATTTTTTATATAAACAAAACATATTAATAGTATTGAAAGAGAATTCTTTTTGTAATGAAAGAAAGTACATAAAAATAATAATTCAATTCAATGTATTATATTGTTGAATTGTTGGGATTAACAAATACAATTGTTTAAAGAAGTATCAACATTACTTATATTTTTTAGATTAAGATTGAAAATGAATATAAAAATGTAAGTTGATAAAAATTGACACTAAAAAAGTTAAATCAATATTAAATCATTCTCAAATAAATAAAATGATACATTATTAAATTTTCAAATGAAAAAATCTTAAAAGAACTTTAACTTTTTCTCAAAAAACGATAAATCTTATCTCAAATTTCATAATATACTTAAAAACTTAATATATAATATTCTCTAATTCTAATTAATGTAATATACAAACATACTAAATACTTAATAACTATAAATCATATTTTCAAAGATGAAAAATATAATTTTCAATTTAAACAAGTAATTTGAAAGAGATATACATTTTTATTACTAATAGTTGAAGATAAAAACTAAATGAAAGATTGAATGAAGAAGAAGACATAAACATGACAAAAGTGAATCCAAACAAAAAAAAGCTTTTTGAATGGAAACAAAACCATACAAATTTTTGTTTTTATTTTCAATTCATATAATTGAAGGTAATTGTAATCTGGCCATACTTTATATGTTGGACTGTGATTGAAAACATATTTAATTACTTTATAAAGCTCACCATTTTTGTAAACCAAATTTCTCCATCAAGCTTTTTTTCTTGTTATTTTTTCACCTTGAATATGAATTCTTGTAAAGGGTAGCTATGGACGTCAAATGACAGCTTTGATCTGTCTTAGTTTTGTTTGGTTATACAATTGTAAGGAAATAAATGGATTATTTAATTTAAATTAGGTTTAATGATATATGATATTTAATTAATTCAATTGAATGTTGGAGAGATCTCAAATTTGAATTTTGGAAATGATAGAAATAAAAGTATTTAGTTGATTTTGATGGTTTATAAATAGTAGTTTATTGTTTTGCTTATAAATTTTGAATTGTAATTTCTTACATGTGTTGGAAGTAGAATGATAAAATATGAATGGATTGTTCTTAGAATTTAGCAAAAAAAATCATGCATCATGGGTTCAAGATCAAGTGGTGCAGATCTGACCTGTGTTACATGGATTTGAACTAGATGACTTTGTACTTCTAATGTTCTGCCTTGATCGTTGATGTTTGAGGATGTGCAAGGACTAGTGATATTTTTAAATATCTTGGCACAATAATTAGATCATTGTCTTAGGTCAACAACCTTGATGATATTGGCTTTACAATCATGTAGAAGATCAAAGACAACAATCTTCATCATATAGACATCCTAGATTAATTTGATGCAAAATTAGGCTCCTTTCAATGTTCCAAAGTGAAACGCTTCTAGAATAATTTAGACCTTGATATCTAACATTTTTTCTTTCCAATTAATGCACATTTAATGTCTTTAAATACCAAGACATATCAAATAATTATGCAAGAATTTTTCAAGACAACTTATAACAACCAGCGGAATAGATGGAAATTGGCAAAGATATATAGTTTGAAATGATGCAAGATTAAATTGTGCGATTGACATATATCAAGGAACTATGAAATAATTATTATGATAAATGATAGGTGCATAGAATATTTATAGATGTGCATAAGATATGGTCAAACATATATAGGAATATGTAGGAGGGATTAGTGAAGGATCTCAAAATAAGCCCAACTTTGTAAAAAAAGATTAGATCATTGTTGTAGGTCAACACCCTTGATGATATTAGCTTTACAGTCATGTAGAAGATCAAAGAAAACACTTTTCATCATAAAAATTTCTAGATTAATTTGATACAAAATTAGGCTCCTTTCAATGCTCTAAAGTGAAATGTTTCTAGAAAAATTTGGACCTTGATATATGATGCAGAAGCATCTGGGAGATCATAGTCATCTTGCACACCCAAAAGAAGAACTCCTCTTGCTATGTTACTTTTTGGTTATTTTTAAATTTTTGTTTTGGTTTGATTTTTCTTGTAGACATCATTTAAATTGATGAGATTATCCTCTCCAAGGGTGAATCCATTGAAATATTTACCCTGATAAATGTGGATTTTTTTACTATGCAAGAATCAATGTATGAAAGGTGTTTTAAATTTCAGTTTCATGAGAAGCCAAAAGGCCATGCCCAAGTGGTTGCACTCCATTTTTTGAGACTTTTGATAACTCCGTTTTCAAATTTTGTTCCTCTTGTAGTTAGGCCCCCAAATAGTGGAGAGATTGGGTGCATTGAATGGACAGTTTTTGGGAATAATGAATTAATTTTCTGCAAAGAGTAGAAAAAATGGGAGCCTGGGGAAGTGCTACGCCCTGCTTTTTGGAGAAATTTTCTGATTTTGCAGCAAGTTGGAGAGGAAATGCAACACCTAGATTGATGGAGAAAAAAAATGCATGACGAGGAAAAGAATTGAGAAAGGAAGAGCAAAAAAAAAAATTCTTACTTATGTTGGGTATCCAAGAGAGAGGAGAAGATTATATGGAGATGTTATTCATGCATGTAGCTAGTTATTTTTGCTTTCCATGTTATTAGATCATATTTGTGTAGGAATTCACGCCTGTAGATGTGTAGGATGTGTGCTTGCAGAGTTATGCATTGAGAATGAGTTTGTGGAGTTGGTTTTGTGAAGTTTGTTTGCCAAATCTTTTCCTATAGCTTATGTTTTGGATGCACAACCTCTTCCAAGAAGGGGGATTTGAATGTAATAAAAATCATGGAAGTGTGTTTTTTTAGGCCATGTTAGATTTTTCTTATGAAGTGTTGAGTTTCATCTATTGAATAAAATTAGTTTGAGAATTTTCTGAGCAAGTTTCAGTATTGATTTTAATCATGCTTTTTGGTGATTTTTCTGTTTGGAAGGATAAAAATTGCTGCAATAATTGAAATCCTCTTAGAGGATTCTTCAATTGTTGATCTGCATCATTTGGTATCAAAGCAGGGTTTGAAGAATATTGGCAAAGGAATCATAGAATGGAACACAAAGGAAGGGGTAGGGGAAGAAAATCTTGCACTCATGGAAATGCTAAGGGGAATTACAGTGAGGTTAGAAGCCATAGAAACCTCTTAGAGGAGAGGGGTTCTTGTTGAAGATGTCAGTGAAGATGAGGAAGAAGCTCTAGAGGTTGCAGCTAAACAAGAGAAGACCCACATGAAGAGATATTTTTGCAAGTTTTGGAAAAGCTTGGGAGCAAGCCAAGAATGGACCCATCAAGCTACAGTGGGAGTATGAAGCCTGAGGAACGCATTGATTGGATTACCAAAATGGATAAGTATTCTGATTTAGAATCAATTGACGAAAAGAAGAAGGTTAAATATGCTAGCACTAGATTGAAAGGACATGCCTCCCTATGGTGGGATCAAGTACAGATTGACAGACAAAGAAAGGGAAAGGAGAAAATAAAATCATGGGAAAATATGGTCACAAAGTTGAAGATAGTTTTTTCTTGTGGATTATCACATCAGCATAATCAAAAGGTTACAAAACCTTAAGCAAAAGGATCTTAGTGTCATGGAGTACATAGAAGAGTTTTATAGATTGAGCATTCATGTTGGACATACTGAGGATGATAAAGAACAAGTAGCTTGGTATGTAAATGGCCAAAGAATCAATATCCAAGATGAACTTAGCATGGTCTTGATAAGGACAATGGAAGAAGCCTACTAGTATGCATTGTAGGAAAAGGAAAAGTTGGCAAGAAAGAAACAAAAAAACTCTAGAGGTAGAGGAGAACCTTTAAGAGGTAGAGAACAAACAAATAATGGAAGAGGGAAACAAATAAAAGAAGAAGAAGCAAGCTGGTCACAAACAAGTCATGGGACAAATGCAAGAGGAAGAGGAGATTTTTCAAGAGGAATAGGTGAAAGTTCGAGAGGGAGAGGAGAATATGGTCGAGGAAGGGGATTTTTTGGAGTGTGTTTCAACTGTAGGGAAATGGGTCGCCGAGCCTTTAAGTTCCCTCAAATACAAGAGGTTGGAAAGAAAAACAAGAAGAGCATACACTACAAAAGCTAAAAATGAGACAGAGCCAGTAGACCCTAAAGATGGAGAAGTTCTCATGTTGAAAAGAGTTCTCTTAAAACCAGAGAAGGAGCTTCCAGAACCAACTCAAGAGGAGCTTGTTTAAAACAGTTTGTAAGTCTCAAGGAAATGTTGCAACATAATAGTGGATAGCGGAAGCACAAATAATTTAGTGTCCCAAGAGATGGTGGAGAAGTTGAAGCTAGAAAGGATGAAGCACCCAAATCCCTATCGGGTCAGTTGGTTACAAAAGGGACATCAACTTTTGGTGAGTGAGCAATGTTGAGTAAATTTTTAGATTGGTAATTATAGGGATGAAATACTATGTGATGTGATGCCAATGGATGCATGCCACATCCTATTAGGAAGGGCATGGTAATATGATCGCAAGGAAATTTATAATTGTGAAGCGAGTTTGCATATACAATCACAAAGGACAAGAAGTACGTCATGAACCTGCTAAAAGAGCAACAAAATGAAGTGGGCAGCAATGTCAAGGTATGCATGATCAATGGGAAACAATTTTTAAAATAGTTAAAAGAGGAAGAACTATGTTATGCTTTAGTTTCTCATCTAAAAGATGTTGGTACAGCAAAAGAAGAGCAAGAAATTCCCATGGCGATCAAAGGTATGGTGGAGGATGAAGCACAAAAACCACTCCTTGGTAAGTTTGAAATTGTTTTAGATGAAATTTTAGATCGTTTGAAATATGTTAGAGGTATTTTAGAACAGTTAAAGGAAGAAAATTTTTTGGATAACTTTAAGAAATTGAAACTTATGGTAGAGAAGTCACAAACAAGCACCAAAAGACATGAAGAGCATGCTGATTTTAGAAGGAGAATACATGAATTTAAATGGGAAGACTTGATTTTAGCTCATCAATGTAAAAAGGAGAGGTTTCCAAAAGGAAAAATTGGAAAAGATGGGAGTCTTTCAGATTTCTTTGACACAACATGAAGGGTGCGTAAATTACATGAAAGGGAGAATAAGGAGATTGATAAAATGATGAATTCAAAGACAATCAGGAAGACAATAAGCACAGAAAACAAGGAGTATTTGAACATATGGAAAAAGAGGAAGATGGAAGAGGCCACATGGATTGTAGCTCTTGAACTTTACAAGCTTGGGATACCACCTCCAAATTGAATATTCATGGAACATTCAATCTTACCCTGGTTGTTTGATGTTGGAGCATCTGGAAGATCATAGTCATCTTGCACACCCAAAAGAAGAACTCCTCTTGCTATGTTATTTTATGGTTATTTTTTAATTTTTGTTTTGGTTTGATTTTTCTTGTAGACATCATTTAAATTGATGAGATTATCCTCTCCAAGGGTGAATCCATTGAAATATTTAGCCTAATAAATATAGATTTTTTTTACTATGCAAGAATTAATGTATGAAAGGTGTTTTAAATTTTGGTTTTATAGGAAGCTAAAAGGCCATGCCCAAGTGGTTGCACTCCATTTTTGGAGTCTTTTGGTAACTCCCTTTTCAAAAAAATTTCCTCCTGTAGTTGGGCACCCAAATAGTGGATAGATTGGGTGCATTGAATGGACAATTTTTGGGCATAATGAATTAATTTTCTGCAAATAGTGGAAAAAATGGGAGCCTGGGGAAGTGCTACGCCCTGCTTTTTGGAGAATTTTTTCTGATTTTGCAACAAGTTGGGGAGGGAATGAAATGCCCAGATTGATGGAGAAAAAACAAATGCATGAAGAGGAAAAGAATTGAGAAAGGAAGAGCGAAAAAAAAAAAAATCTTACTTATGTTGGGTATCCAAGAGAGAGGAGAAGATTATCTGGAGATCTTATTCATGCCTGCAGCTGGTTATTTGTGCTTTCCATGTTATTAGATCAGATTTGTGAAGGAATTCATGCATGTAGATGTGTAGGATGTGTGCTTGCAGAGTTATGCATTGAGAATGAGTTTGTGGAGTTGGTTTTGCGAAGTTTGTTTGCCGAATCTTTTCCTATAGCTTATGTTTTGGTTGCACAACCTCTTCCAAGAAGGGGGTTTTGAATGTAATAAAAATCATGGAAATGTTTTTTTTCACGACATGTTAGATTTTTCTTATGAAGTATTGAGTTTCATCTATTGAAAAGAATCAGTTTGAGAATTTTTTGAGCAAGTTTCGATATTGATTTTAATCATGCTTTTTGGTGATTTTTCTATTTGGAAGGATAAAAATTGCTGAAACAATTGAAATCCTCTTAGAGGATTCTTCAATTGTTGATCTACATCAATATCTAATATTTTGTTTTCCAATTAATGCACATTCAATGTCTTTAAATACCAAGACGTATCAATTAATCATGTAAACATGTGCCAGATAACTTATAACAAATAGTGGAATAGGCAATAATTGGAAAAGATGTGTAATTTAAATGGTGTAGGATTAATCCCACACATTATGGGATTGACTTAGAACAAGGAACTATGAAATAATTATTGTAATAAATGATAGATGAATAGGAATATTTGTAGATGTGCATAAGATATGGTTAATCATATGTAGGAATATGTGTAAGGGTTTGGGTGAAGGATCCCAAAATGAGCCCAACTTTGCACAAGAGTGTGCAATTTCTTGATATATAATTTTGTTAATTCATTCCATCAAAATGATCCCAAAACTAAATGGTAATTTGCATGGGTACACAAATTTTACCATTACATTTTTCCCCCCTCTTTGAGGTGCAATTGAATCCTTAATGAATGTGTATATTGAAGAAAGTGAGCACTCACAAACATGCATGCAAAGTAAATATTTAGACATAAAAGGATATTATGGTCCACATAAAGTAATAGACCCAAGTTGTGTTAACTATCTAAGAACATGAAGAGGGAGGAAGAGAGTGAGTGCGAAAAATTTTCTTATATAGAAAGTAGTAATGACATATTAGGCACTACCATGTCATGTCAAATGTAAGAAATTAAAAGAGATAAAAAGTAGGACATGAAATGTAAATGTAAGCTAAATGTAGAGCACGTGTAAAATATAAAGTAAATACATGTCATGAAATCATCATGTGACAAACAAACAAAAATATCAGACCCAAAAGTTAATTCTCCAGCCTCCTTTGTTGATTTCAAACCAATCTCCCTATGTAATACTATTTACAAAATTTTCACATAAGCAATTTATTTACGTTTGCAGCATATTATTCCTCAAATTGTCTCAGAAGAACAGGGGGTTTTTTTCTGGGGAGGGAAACTACTGAAGGTGCCTTAGTAGCTCATGAGGTTCTTCATTCAATTTCTACACACTCTCTTCCTACCTTAATCATTAAGCTTGATATGATGAAGGCATATGATAGAGTAGATTGGGCTTTTCTTATGGAAATCTTTAAAAAATTTGGTTTTGATCCAAAGTGGTGTAAATGGATATATTCATGTGTGTCAGGGGATAAATTCTCAGTTCTTGTTAATGGTTGTCGGCTAATTTTTTCAGTTCATCTCATGGAGTAAGACAAGGAGACCCTTTGTCTCCTTTCCTTTCCATCATCTTGGCAGAGGCTTTGAGTAGGTCAATTTCTAAGGCTCAAATGAAGGGGTCCTAGAAGGGTGTGAAAATAATTGGTATAGAAATAATAGTTACCCACTCTTTATTTGTGGATGATACCATATTATTTGGGTTAGCTAGAGTGGTTGAAGCTAAATAGAGCAGGGTTATCTTGGATAAATACATGTTAGCTTCTAACCAAAAAATTAATGCAGCAAAATCCAAGATTTACATTCTCAATACAAGGTCAATTTTGAAAGAGAAGATTGTACAAGTCTTGGCCTTTCAAATTGCAGATCTTCCTTGTAAGTATCTTGGTATTCCATTATTCAAGGGAAAATAAAATTTCATACTGGGATAAGGTCATTCAAAGCATTCAATCCAAGATTTTGAGCTGGAAAGGTCATTGGCTTTCCTTTTCAAGTAGAATTCTTATGATTAAAGATGTTCTTTCTGCTATACCTAATTATTACATGACTGTGTTGAAGGCTCCTAGATTAGTTATTACTGAAATTGAAAAACTAATAAGGTCTTTCTTATGGAAGAGAAACATGGATGGTAAAAAAAAATCCCACTTGTATCTTCACAAAACATTTGTTTGGACATATTAAAAGGTGGTGCAGGGGTTCACAATTTATCAGCAAGAAATGTTTCCCTAGGATCAAATCTTGTTTGGAATATGTACACCAAGTCTAAAGCTAAATGGTGTAAATTTATGCAAGCAAAATACCTAGATTGTGACTTCTCAAACCGCATACTCACCATTTCAAATCCTCCCTCAAGGTCAATAATGTGGAACTTTTTAATAAATTGCAAGAGGTTAATTTTTCCATATCTAAATTGGGAGATACACAATGGTGAAAGTGAAAAATTTTGGCAAGACTCTTGGAATGGCCATCCTTCTTTTTAATTGTTGCAAGTTTTTCAGGCAACCCAAGGCATTCTAGTTCACAATTTGGGGATCAAAGTCAAGGATTATTTTCATAAAATTGATGCTCACATAGGTCAAGTAACTTGGAAACAATTAGATTCTCCAACTCTTTCTCATGATCTTCAACAAGAGTTACATAGTATACTCATGAATATAAAAACAAATTTCAAGCAATCTATAGACAAGCTCATTTGGGCACCCTCAAAAACATGTCAATATTTAGTCAAATTAGGTTATAAAGCAGCAATAAGCTCTCAAGTGCAAGGTCCCTCGCATAGAGCATTGTAATTTTGTTGGAACCCTATGGTCTTACCAAAATTTGGGTGTTTTACATGGCTAGCCTTAAAACACGGGGTGTTGACTAGTGACAGGTTGGTCAAATTGGGCATAGCAACTAAGCCTTTTAATTGTGTCTTATGTAATTTATTCCAAGAAGGGATAGATCATCTATTTCTACAGTGTCCTTTTGCATACAAATTTTGGGGGTTTGTCAAAGCCAAGCTAGATTGGTCCTCTTTTTTCCCCAAAACCTTATGGGAAATGATCTCAAGTTGGCCAGTTCTTCACAAATCGTCTCTATTTGCTAGTATTTGGAAAATAATTCCTTCAACAGTGCTTTGGTGTATTTGGTGGGAAAGGAATAAAAGAATTTTCAGGAAGGTATCCTCTTCTATTGATCATGTACTCTTGTCTTTAGAGAAGTCAATTTTTGAAGTCACAAATTCTTATGTTTCTAAATCAAAGCATCTAGGTTCTATATTTATAGAATGGGATGCAAAGCAACTCAAGTTGTGGCCTAAATTGGTAATTCCTTTCAAGGGGAATCAGCATGTGGTGGGTAATATAAAGATTGATAGAAAGACAGTGGCTTGGATTCCTCCACCTGTGGGCTTAATAAAACTAAATTTTTATGGATCATCCAAAGGAAATCTAGGTATCACAGGTGCAGGTGTTGAGCTAAGAGATCACAATGGAAACCTCATTTGTGCAAAATCAATTCGGTTGCCTTTTGGTAGTAATAACCAAGTGGAGGTTCATGCACTTTTTTTTGGATTGCAAATGGTAGTCCATCTAAGCGTTAAAAACCTACAAATTGAAGGAGATTCTTTGCTTATAGTCAATGCTTGCATAGAAAGGTGGGTGTAGTTGGAAAATCAAATATGTTATGGAGCAAGTCAAGAGCCTACTAGTTTCATTTGAATTTTTCCAGTTAAATCATGTCTATAGAGAATAAAATCAATTAACGGATCTTTTAGCTAATATTGGATGTGGTCAAGAGCAGCCTGAAGTTTTTTATGGGGCGGGAAATGATAATCTTCCTCAAGAAATGCAGTAGATAATCAATAAAGAGAGGAAAACTCCATAGCTACATTAAATGTGGTTATGTTTGTATTTAATGATGTGTTTTTCTTGCAGGGATCATGTTTCTTTCCACTCACAATGGTGATTATTATTAGTCACTCTTTCAAATGTGGCACCTATACAAAGTCTTCAATCAGGGTGCCATTTGCTTTCTTATGTTTTGGCATCTCAAGTAAGCATGTCCACGAAGGAATGTTCCTGATCTCACTGTCTTTTCATGGGTATGTGGCATGCTTGGCAATTCAGCATTCAATCTCCTTCTCACAAGGTCCAGTACACGTCATTCGTTTTGTGGTTTGTGTGGCTACCTTAATCATTATGGTTACATTGCCTCAAATTTTTTGGCTCACAAGGTTAAAAGTACATCAGGGGTTGGCTTTTCATTTGAGGCTACATCATTTTCAATAGCTCACCAATAAAGGGTTTGAACCATTTTATTATGTTTATTTGATTTTGCACAAATAATATCCTATGAGACAACAACTATCTCAGTAATCCCACACTTACCAGGTCTCTTGCTGCTTGAGACACAATATACCTAAAAGTGGAGATATAAGTTTGAAGCTAAGAATAAAACCATTCCAAGCTTGTTGGGTTGAACCATCTACTCAAAGCCAGTTTCAGAGTGGGAGAGGAATTGTTCTTCCCTCAGGATATAATTCATTTCCAGGACTAAAACACTAATAAGAAGTCAGGACATGTCACACACACAACATGCAATTTTTTAGACAGGTATTTTGGACATCAATGTAAGTGACAAGCAGCCTTTTGCTTTGAAGAGCTAATACAGTCTATGGAGACCTATAAGTGGTCATGGGGAGATTAGTTTTAAAGCTGACAGTGATAATGATTACTATTTTGGATTAGGGAGTCTTCATGAAGAGAGTGTTCAAATGAAATTTCAGATGGAGATCAAAAGTAAAACATATGAAACAGTATTTGATGGTGCATTACTGTTTGTAGTATTCTTCATTTTGTATTTTGTTTGCAAGCCAAAAAATATTTCAAACTTGTCTCCAAAGGAAACACCTTTGAATTCACAACAAGATGCATACACTTGTTCTCAAGAAGCAAATATTGTTAGTACCTCTGTTCAGCACAAAGGACCAAATTCAAAGATTTCTTTGAAAGTTAAGATGGTTGTGGAAGAAGTACATGAGGAAAATGTTTGTGTCATCTGCTTTGAAGATAAGAAGGATAGCATTTTCCAACCATGCGGCCATTTTGCAACATGCTATGGTTGTGGTTTGAGGATAAAGGAAGCATCTTCCCACTACCTCATATGCATAAATCATATTCAAGATATTAAAAAAATATATAATGTGTAATGGTTTTGATATTAATTATATCATTTATTGTCTCCATGCTCTACCTTCCATTTCATTCCATTGAAAGTTGTATTGTTGAATTTAGTTCAACTGCAAATCACTGATTCTCTATTGTACAGATTTTTTCCTTTGTCCATTTGTTATCAACCTCATTCTTCAGGACTTGAAATTTGAATTAAAAAAAAAGAGTTGTGGGTGTGGGATTCTATTGCTTCTAACAGTTCTCATACTGGCCTTTACCATGGAGTGCATGGATTTGGAAATGTTTCAAGGGGCTGTTGCCAATCAATGTTCTGTGCATCTTGAAGTAGTTGTTGTGGATGCTACAAAGGGTCATTTCTTTCACCTTGACTGCATTGGACCAGCATACAATGTCAAGGGGATAATGCACTAATAGAACAATATTTTGATGATGTCAAGTATGAGTGTCCTTTTGAAAATTCCTATATATCAAAATGATCTATGTTTGAATGTCTTATTGTAATATTTGAACACCACACTAGTCACTGCTCGATCAGATTTTGAAATGTAATCTTCATGTATCTACTATGTTATATAATAAAATATCTATAGGCTTCATGCCTTTTACTGAAAAAAAAAATATATTGGTTTGGGATAATCATGAAGGTGCATAAATTTCCTTAATTATAGGAAAATGGGAATAATGGGTTGGCCCTAATAGGCAGTTACTCTTGTGTAAATATATATAACAATAGAAAAAGCATGTGGCCCCTATGTAGCGCAAAGATCACAAGCACACAATGATATAAGGCATGAGGTCCCTAGTGTTTTCATAGATATAGGTGACAACATATAAATATTCCCCCACTTTTTAATGTCAGAGGGATGTGCAAATCAACCTTTAAATTTTTTTATCTCAATATAGCAAGAAAATTGTAAATAATTTATGATATTTCCTATTCATATTCTATGTTTTATTTTTTAAATTTTTGAAAAATAATTTATCTCATGTTTCAATATTTATTAAGCTTTATAATATCTTTAAGTGAGTAATGTTTTCTCATAATACATAACTTGAACTAAAATAAAATATCTATTAGAATACACAAAATAATTAAAACCACAAATCAAGTGCAAATAAAAACTCAAACCCTTATTCAAAAAATACTCAAGAATCAAACTAGTAGAATAAGAATAAGTTCTAAGAATTAGATTTGATGTAATTTTTGTTGGCATCTAGGTTAAAGAAATTTTTTTCATGTAAATCTTCTAGCTTGCATAAACTTTGCCTTCCTTGGCACTTTTGTAATTATCTATTATTAATACTAATATAATATATAAGCTACTAGCCTTTTGCCAAAAAAAAAAGTTCTAAGAATTAGAGATAAACACAAGATTATAAAAAAAGATATGACTCAACATAAATGTAATAACCAAAAATATCACAATCACATGAACAAAAATGCAAGGTGTGTGGTCACATAAGTGAAAATAGAGGAGGAAAATTATATGAACAATGAGATAAAAGAGTCTCCCAAAGTAGAGAGAAAGGAAGCACTAAGTAACTACTAAAAACAGTAGCTTCTTGCACCCCTAGCAAATCTTATAAATGATGAAATTTGTACTTTATGTGAATATTTTGGTGAAGAATTCAACAATATTCTCTAAATTTAGGTGGTATTAGAGAGAAATGACCTATCCATGAATAATTTCCTACGTATAGTGCATGTGAACCTTTATGTTCTTAGTCCATTGATGGTGGATATGGTTGTGTGAAATTTAAATAGTACTCTAGTTGCTATAGAAAGTGATATGTGTTCATCTAAACTAGATAAAAAAATTGGTGAGAATGTGTCAAAGCTAAATGGCTTTAGTGATTGCATTCACCATCTTCACTACTCAACATCAATGGAAGATAGATTAACAACATAATATTTCTTATGTGACTGACATATATGACCTAAATATTTTGAGAATCTATAGAATTAAATTGACTTGTGATCCAAATAATCACATTCCCAGTCTAAATTAATATACCAAAGCAAGTCAATATCAATACATGCTTCCTAATGAACCTAATAATTATGAGTACCTTTGAGGTAGTGGAGAATCTAGACTTAATTTCCTTCCAATGGAGCTGATGTGGCTTCTACATAGATTGAAATACCATGCCAATAGATTATGAAATTTCAATCCATGTCTTTGTTAGCTAAATGAGGCTGCGAGAAAGTTTTCAATGCAAAGTGGCATTGGTCAACCAATGACAAAGATAAATATGCCTCAAGTTTGACTCCAAAATAAATGGAGTCAAAGTAGGGTTGTATTAGAATTGTAAGATTATAAGAGAAAAGAAAGAGCATAAAGTTAGGATTAATGTGTCTCAACCTTAGAGATTCCCATGATTAAATAATTGATTTATTTTCCCCTATGTTGTTATTTAATTTATTAAATGAAACTTATAATTTTCTAAGTTCCTAAGGCACTTTATGGGACCTAGCGGATAGTTGGCTTCCTACATGCAAGGTGGAAAGTGAGAGAATGTGACACTTGTCATGTATGGGTGCTCCTTTGGGAAAAATAAAATATTTAAACATCTAAATTGTGTGTCATGTGGACATGTGGCATTCTATTTTATAAGTTAGCACTTGGTGGGGCCCACTTGTGAGTACAATCCTTCTTTGGAGAAAAAAAGCATTGAAGTGTGACACTTGTCACCTAGGCACTCATTCTAGCATTTTACATTGTGAATTCTTCAAGGAGGTGTTCCATGATGCCATGTGGAAATGGTTTGAAGATTTGACTCATGCTCGTAAAGGAATGTTGCTAAATGGAGACTGCGTTGTTACTAGGAGTGACTAGGAATCAAAGATAAGTTATATTTTGGAAATTGACTTTCTTTTCTCTATGGGGATGCCTTACATGTGAGGTTACTTTCTTTTGGGAGTTGCATGCCTTGCATGTGGTTGCATGTTGTTACATGTTGAGTTAGTTTCCTTTCAAATAACTTAGGGCTCGTGCATGTTGTCGGTTTTAGTTTGCATGCATGCAGAGACTATGTGAATAACACATGGAAATCTTGGGCACCCATGTATGAGTGAAATAAATATGTTAATTCCTTATTCTATTGGATAAGATTAATTTGTAACTTTTTGTGATCTTGTTATGTTGTCAAATTCACTCTAGAACTTGTATCACAAAGTAGAAACACCTACAAGAGCTGAGACTCTAGAAGTTGTCTTGTAATAGCTTTTTACTATAATACAATTGATTTGTACTTTGGTGTGTGGATTTTTCTTGAAAGGTCTTTCCCACGTAAATTTTGTGTCTTATGGTTTAACACTTAAATCTAAATAATAACTAAATGTATGTGTAATCTTAAATGAAACTATAAACATTAAAAGATTTGAAACAAAGTTTTATAACCCTCTCCTAAAGATTTGCATTAGGAAGTTTGTTTTGCACTTTGCTTTCCTTTTCAGTTGGTATCAGATCCTGGATAACTTTATTGTCCTTGTTGGGTTTGAAGGTTTTTTTGTGTAGATCTAGTTTCAATGGGAGTTTCACAAAGTAATATTTTGTAATCTAGTTGTGGGTTTAAGAAGGCAAGCACATCCGAAAGGATAGAGATGGAAAAGTTTAATGGAAGCAATTTTGAGTTGTGGAAACTCAAAATGGAGGATATTCTTGTAGATATAGATCTATGGGCTACAATATCTTGTATAAAACCAATAGCAACCTCACAAGAGGATTGGAATCTAATGGACTGAGAAGCCAATATTTTAATAAGACTCTATTTGGCTAATTATGTTCTCCTAAATGTCCATGAAGAGAAGACTATAGTAATCCTTTGGAAGAAGGTTGGTGGTATTTATCAAAGGAAATCCTTGGTAAATAAGTTATTCATAAGAAATAAGTTGTATTATTTGAAGATGGAGGAAGGGGGATCCATTGCAAATCACTTGAAAGCCTTTTAATATGGTTGTTACACAATTGCCCAATTCTATTGGTGTGAAAATAGAGGACGAAGATCGTTTCATGCTCCTATTTTTTTCTTTGTTGGACTCATGGGATCACCTAGTGATGGATATCAGAAGCACAACAACCACTTTCAAGATGGATGATGTGGTTGCTTTGCTATTGTCTAAAGGGACAAAGGAACTATTTGGAGATGGCCAAGGAGGCCCTTGATATTTGTGGAAGATCAAAGGAGAAAGGAAAGAAGAAATAAAATAAGTCTAAGTCCAAGTCTCCAAGGAGATATAAGTCTCCTAGTAAAAATTCCAAGCTGAAATGCTAGAACTATGGAAAATCTGGTCACTTCCGTAAAGATTGCAAGGAGGAGAAAAAGAAGAACAAGAATTCTTTATTTGATTTTGAATCTGATAAATCCTCTCAAGATGATGTAGATTCTTTTGTCATAGCCTTGGAAACGCATGCATCGGAAGGTGTGGTTTATTGACTCAGGTGCCTCTTTCTCTATGACCTCTCACAGAGGTTGGTTCTCAAAGTATGAGGAGTATGATGGTGGGAAGGTGTATCTAGGTGATGACTCTCACTTGAATATTGTTGGCCATGGAAGAGTTAAGATTCAATTCCCTATTGGTAGATTGAAGGGGATTGATGGTGTATTGCATATCCCTATTTTGGCACAAAACCTACTTTCATTAAGTAAACTAAGTGATGTGGGTGTGTAGGTTTTTTTCTTGAGTGGTGGATACAAGATGACTAGAGGTTATATGGTGCTTGCTAACAATGTTCGAATTGGCACCTTGTATAAGTTGGATGCATGCACAATTTGGTTTTATAGTACTTATGTGGAGTCTAAGAAGAGTGCTCTATATTTTCCATCCTCACCATCAAATCAAGCAAAAAAAAGACTTTGGTGTCTATGTCTAATGGCCATGCTTTTTGGGTACCTAAGGGTGCCAATGCTTTGCATAAATCTTCCAGCAAAGAAAATATTTTTTTGGCACCAAATACTTGGCCATATTGGTGAGAAGGGTCTTAGAGATTGAAAATAAGAACCTTATTGAAGGCCTTGATGATTGTAATCTCTGGTTTGATTTTTGTGAACATTGTCTATATGGAAAACAACATTGTGTTTCTTTTTATTCCAGTTCTCACAAGTCTTTTGGGGTTTTAGATTATGTGCATTCTTATGTGTTTTTTCCTATTAATGTTCCTTCGTCATCTAGATCTGTGTACTTTATCTCATTTATAGATGACTATTATAGGACATTTTTTAATTTCCTCATAAGTAAATCTGAAGTTTTTAGTCAATCTAAGGAATTTAAATCCTTGGTTGAAAACTAGATTGGTAGGAAAAAATTAAGTACATATAAGGATGGATAACAATCATGCTTTTTGTTCTACAAAATTTGATAGGTTCTATAAGTATCATGGGATTGAGATACACAAGAAAAATCCATATGCCCCACAACAAAATGGTTTTATGGAGAGGATGAACATAGTGTTGATGGAGAGGCTAGGATTATGTTGAGTGGTGTTGGCCTTGAATAGAATCTTTGGGCTAAAGTTGTACCCACTGCATGTTATCTGATTAAAAAATCTCCTAATTTGGTGCTTGTTGAAAAGACACCCATGGAGACATGTTCTAGTAAGAATCCCTCACTGATACATATTATAATCTTTGGTTGTGAGGCATATGCTCATGTGCCTAGTGAGAAGAGATCTAAATTGGAGAACAAGGTAGTGAAGTGTATCTTCATTGGCTATAATGTCAGTGTGAAAGGGTACAAGCTTTCGGGTCTAGTTGCAAAGAAGGTGCTCTAGTGTATAAGTGTGATCATTCATGAGTTGAAACCTTCCACAGTTGATCTACAACTAGAGAAGGAAGAGAAAAGGAAGGAGGTAGTTAAAATTCCACCAACTCCATAGAGAGAAGAACTATGTACTTGAATCATAAAAAATGTGGTACACCCTAATGACCTAAGGTGTATTGTTCCATCATTTCTAGGATTTCATTAAGAGGCAAATCAATAAGGTGCATAAATTGACTTTCAACCTCCTAGGTGAGTCAATTAGACCTAGATCTGCATTTATTTGAGGATAGGAATGATTTAGGAAGGATTTGAAATGATTAAACTAAATTACCTAATATGATAAATGTAATTTCTCGAAGATAAACAGACAAAAATAGAACTCTCTAGGTGGATTCAGAAAGTGCAGATTGATATGTACATGTCACCAAAAGTAAAATTTGAGTGTTGTAGTAGGACTAGGTCACCCCTAGATGACTTGGTATTTGTTAGGATGTATTTCTCAATTTTTGGGGTCCTCATGTGTTATATTTGAGCTTCTATTTTTGGCTTGTCTCATTGTCGGAATGTCATATGTAAATTCTATAATTGATTTTAGTGTCTTGACAACTTTGATGATAATAAATACAACAATACAAAATGGATCTTCAAACTCTCTTCAATCCTCTTCAAACCCATAACCTACACATTCACAAAGAGAGAAGATGTTGTGCCATATATGGTCTTGCCTCAATCAAACCCCATGTAAGTGTTTCCACTTCCACAATGGCAATGTCAATGATAAAACCTTAATGGAAAGGAAGGAAATGATGAATGAACAAAATGTTACAACTCACCACCCTTCAATGGCTTCCTTGAAGGACTGAAGATATACACATCACTTCAAGGTCTTGGATCTTGCTTGGTTGACTACTTGAATTGATTGAATTCTTTGGAGATCTATAATAATGTTAGTCTTCACATAACATGAACATGAACATGAACACACATAGAATTTGACATGATTTTGGATCTTGAATTGTTATAATAAACTCAGATAATGTTGCTCTTGACTTATTCAATAATTCCCTTGATCATAATTTTGCTCAATTTTTTGTCTTAGTGCTTATTGTTAGATTTCAAATGATAAAATAACTAGGTATTTATAGGTGTTTATCCAATTTCCTAAAAATTTGATTCCAAAATCTAACACTTCTTATTTGAATTTTGGGCATTAAAATACCACCAAAACATATTTAAATTTGGGTCTTGACTAAGAAGGGGGGCCTAATCATCCATGGGTGATTGGGTCTTGGCCCAAAATTCTAGGACACTCAAAGTCAAGGACAATTAATGATTGAATGCATTTGCTTAATACTTGTCCTTCTTTGGAAAATAGTAAAAATTAAGCTTTGGAATATATAATTTGGAAAATTAGAAGCTAAATTAAGTTCAATAAATTAGGGACCAAAACATAATGTGAAATTGTAAGTGTATACAATTTTCTATGCAACAGTACTCCTAGTGGACCTAATGATTAGGAGAGCTCAAGCATCTCTAAAATTTCTAAAGAGGAGTAAGAACCTCAACCTCAACATTTGAGGAGGTCTACGCATGTTAGGCCACAACCGGATAGATTTGTGTATTCATTATTGGATTCTAGTTACATATTTGATTTGGTTGCTAACACTGATTAGCCTAGGATTGTTATAGATTCTATGGGTATGCATGATGCATATTCCTGATGGAAGCCATGAATAAAGATATGGTTGCATTAAAGAAGAATGCTACATGGTATTTGGTACCTTTTCTTGAAGGATGATCACCCATTGGATTCAAATAGGTGTTCAAAAAGAAAAATGGTCTAGATGGTAGTGTTGAGAAGCATAAAGCAAGGTTAGTCATGAAGGGATATTCCTAGATGGATGGAATTGTTTATGGGGAGATTTTCTCTCATGTAGCTAATTTGACATACATTTGATTCTTGTTATCACTTGCATCAGCTCATGACTTGGAAGTCAAGCAGATGCATGTGAAGATATATTTTCTTCAAGGTAACCTTGAGGAAGAAATTTGTATGTTACTGTTGTCAAATTTTTCACCTCAACTCAAAATCTATGGAGTTGGTTACGTAAAAGTGCATTCTTTATGGTGATGGATTTCAGTTTTACTTCTGCTGATTTTAACCATTGCAACATTTGAGATATTCAGTTTTTTTAAAGAAATGCAATGTTTTTTCAAGTTTCCATATATCAATTGCAGCATTTAGTGTTGAATGAAATGTAAAAGGTGCTTGATTCATTCACAGTGTCTCATTCATTATTTTCAAAAAATAAATACATAATTGAAACAAGTACTTTAAAAAATTTGTAATTATATTCATTGGAGTAAAAAGGAGAATCAGGCTCCCACACAAGCCGTGGGAAATATCTATGACAGTGTATTAGAGGAAACATTCTACACTATTGAAGATGAAAAAAGAGAAAACACATAAGAAAGAACATGATCATCATTTCATGTGAGTCTTTGGTTGATTCTAGAATGGTGCACCATCCTTTGCCTTCAAGCTCCTAATGAACCTTCAAGAGTTGTAAAAGCTATTAAAGCTCCAACCATGAACATTCCTATATGAATCATCAACAATAATGTAGAATGCAACCAATGATACATTGAAACAACTAAAGATGAAAGAACAAGAAATGTGACAGAAGCCAAAGAGGAAACATCATGATATCATATTTCTTTTATCTAACATTATTTGTTTCCATGTGCAAGTATAGGACAAATCATGTTGCTGATCCAGATTGAACATCATAAAGCATGTGGTGTAAAATGGGCTCCCACAAGGGTTGAGACCTAGCATGCTATCACTCAAGCATTCAAAGAGGGACTAATGAAGAAACAAATCCAAAATTCTCAAGAAAAGACATCCATCAGATGAAGTGCATCATAAAATTCCAAGAGGACTCAAATAGTTGGCCATTCAGGACAATCAACTCTCAAAAGTGCAATGAATTGAAAATCATGAGTGATCAACTGTTCAAGTGCATAACCTCATAATGTGATAGTGAACATGCATACATTATGCCTTGTTTATGAATGATCAATTACAACTGAAGCAAATGAAAAGCACCAGAACATCATAATAGAGTGCTCCATATTGCAAAAAAAATCATGCAATGGTAAGTGCATATCATCATGTTGTTCAAGAGATAAAAATACATGAAGAGTACAGAGGAGAGGTTGGCTCCATCAGTGACCAAGTCACAAGTGGTTGTAGGTGAGAGGGCATGCTAAACCAAAGTGCAAGACATCAAGTATTTGAAGGTCAAATGAAATGTGGAATAGCAACATACATGAAATAATTTACAAATTTTGAAATTGTTTATGTATTCTAGAATCATCTGTATGAAAGGAAAAAGTTAGATTACATGATTTACTATTACATGGAATTCAAAATGAAGCATAGGGTTGTGAAAGAGAAGTGAAATTTGCATGTTTTGAAACATGAGAATGCCTTGTAGCCATGGTTAAAATCTACAAATGAAACACTGAGAAGCATCTTTGAAGTGAAACAAATTCATTACAGAGAGTATTTCATTGATTTCAACTGTTGTTTCATTTTGAAATGTAAAACTAAAATACATTCTAAAGTTTCCAGTGTGTACAATCAAGTAAAAACAAATAGCATGACAGTGATATGTACACAATGCAATCAAAAGATACATGAAGATTCCAAATGTATTGTCTTTGTAAAATACATGGTACCCATCTAGGGTTTCGAGATCATTTTTTTTACAAATGAAGAAGCATACAGTGGTCATGGCCAATACAGATAGCCAAGCGAAAAACTCACATAAAAATCCACATTCTCTATAGGGGAAAGCTTGTTAAAGCTTTGTATTGAAATAATGTACAAGAGAAATGAAAAATAGAGAACAAGATTTCTTCATGAACCTTGAAACCCACTTAGGGTTTTTGAATACAAATGCAAATATAAGGAGAAACAACAAGGGTTTGAGCCCTTTGCAACACAAAAACATCTTCAAAATAGTGAGACCAAGCTACAGGCCCGCTGCCATGAAGTTTCTAAAACCCTTGGGGAAGGAAAATAAATTCATCTTAAAATGTGTTTGCAAAAAGTAATAAATGTTTTCATTTGCACATGGTAGGGCCGAGCCCTCATATTTTCTTTCAACAAAGGAGGAAAACATGCAATGAACCCCACAGCCTGTACAATGGCCTTCAATATTTTCTTCACATTGTTCATATTTTTTGCAAGACAAAGCTTGGATAAGCTTTATTTAAGAGGGAAATGCTCAGAATAGTAAAGCTTACCTTATGTATTGAGGAGGAGAAACACAATAGAGCCGTGGCCAATGCTTCAAGAAATGCTCCAAATAATGTCACCATAGACAGCCATAAGAATGGTGAAGTGGGTCGGCACAACAAAGACACAAGAGAAAGTGAAAACACATCAAAAATCACAGTCAAGCCATGGCTAAAAGGCCATATTTTTTCATCAAATGAGCCAATGAAAGCACAGGAAATAGAATCAAAAGCTTACCATTGATTATGGAGACCAAATGTATCAGAAAATCGAAGGCGAAAAGCTCAATGGTGGCTCCAAAAAATGAAACCCTAATTTTTCCATGGTAGCACATAGGCAGGGTTTTCTCTTCTCCAAAAGGCCACGATGCAAATGATAGTTGGAATGAGCATTTTGAACCCCCTTTTTTGTGTATTATGGTTTTCCCCATAAAATTGGCCTATGTGATTTTATCACATTAATTTTATTTTTCAATGCTTTACCTTGTTGATATCTCATGTGCCTAGGCCGACATAAGCCTATGGCTTATAAAAAATTTCTTTGATTTTTGTAGAAAATAAAACACATAACATGCTCATAGTCCCTTCTAGGGTAGCCCTCTTTCTTACCTTAGAAATTTCATGCCAAGCTGCTTTGGAGCTAGGTGATGACCTTAGGTCATTTTTGTTTTCCCCTAAGTGAAGAATGATATAAATATATTTTTATGATTTTTTATATAAAAATCAACCATGTAAAGAGCATTGTATGTAATATGTTGATTTTTTGCAAAACTGGATGCAAAAATCAACATGACTGAAGATCAAAAGAGGCGAATCAAGAAATTTGGAGGAAAATTAGAAAAATCAGATGTAGCAACCAGGCCTTCTATTTTGTAATCTTGAAAACTGCAAGTTGTAAAACACTAGCTAAGCAATGTTTCTATAAATTGCTTAAGTTAGTTCTTATTTTAAAATGTAGTTAAGATGCACTTCAATTAACACCAAAACTTTCCATTTTGAGTTCTTGGGTAGATTGAGAGAGAAGGTGACAAACTGAAGTTTCTATTTTCAGTTTCCAGCTATTTACACCTATTTTGGAGAGGCTTTTTGGATGGACACCTTGGAAATGGGAATTTTCCATCTTTGTGGGGCAGTTTGGAGCAAATTTTTGGCACAATTTTCTAGGCTTTTGCTTGAGCTCGAAAATCTAGATTGGCTTGCTTTTTGGAGAAGCAATGAGATAGATTTTTCTATTTTTGCACTTGATGGTCACTTTTGGCTATATATTGGAGAAAACCTAATTTTCTCAAGGTTCACATTTTTCAGTTTCTTACTCTTTTATGCATTGTAGAGAGTTTTGTAAACTTTTTGAATTAGAGTTTGACATCTTGCTCCTTCAGTTTCAATACAAGCAATAGAGTTCTCCTTTCTCTTTCCTTGTCAAACATTTGCAATGATAATTTGATGATTGTTGTGATTCAAAGTTGTGAGTCCTTTTTTCTTATTGTTGTAAGTGGTTGATAAGGAGTGCAGATTAGTTTAGTTTGCATCTTGTGTTCAATTTTCTTCGAACCTCTATGAAAAATACTTTTGAACTAATTGTCCCAAAGTGAATTGTGAGAACTATTTTTTGAAAGAGATTGTTGTGAATTAAGTTTCTGTCAAAATCCCCAAACATCTAGTTGATCATCATTAGCCATAGTTTTCATTTTCATTTTCCTCTCTCCCCTTTCCCCAAAAAATTTATAGTTTAGGTGGTCATCTAAAGGGAACCAACCCTAATCTAGAGATTCGCTCTATTGCATAGACTTACCCACAAGTCTAGAGCGTTTCCATGTTGAGGCAGGATAAACAAGCCTAGCTTGTTTGAGGGTGCAATCCTAATCTCAAACAGTTACAACCAGAGCATTTCATTGAGAAAGGTAAAGAGAACTTGGTATGCAAGTTGAAGAAATATTTGTATGGTTTGAAGAAATCTCCTAGAATATGGTACCAAAAGTTTGACACCTTTGTGTTGTCTCTAGGATTTATGAGATCCAAATCTGATCATTTTGTCTATTACAAGATTCACAATGGTCGCATTCTCATCATATTCCTATATGTGGATGATATATTGTTTATTGGGAATGGTAAGAGTATGATTTCAAATTTGAAGTCTCAGTTGTCATCACAGTTTGAGATGAAGGACCTAGGTGCAATGAGGTATATTTTGGGAATGGAGATCAAAAGAGATAGAGTTAATAGAAATATTTGGTTAATCCAAAGAAAGTATGTGAACTCTGTGTTGGAGAGATTCAACATGATAGCTTCAAGACAATTAGTTATTCTTGTAATACAGGGGACGAAGCTTTCTATGGAGGATTGTCTAAAATCTCCTAACAAGATGGAGGATATGACCAAGATACTCTATGTGAGTGTTTTTGGTATCTTGATGTATGCTATGGTTTATACAAGACCAAGAATTTCCCAAGCAATGGGAGTTCTTAGTCGATTTATGGCTAATATTGGATGGATGCACTAGGATGCAATGAAGAGAGTGCTCAGATATTTGTGGGGTACTTATAAGTATTCTTTATGTTTTCATGTTTATTCTACTGGAACTCGACATTCAGTGAGTATTCATGGATGTGTTGATTTGGATTGGGCAAGTGACATTGATAGTAGAAGATCCAAAAATGGCTATATTTTCAAGATGTTTGATGGTGTAATAAGTTGGATGAGTAAGAGGCAAGTTGTGGTCACTTTTTCCACTACTAAATCAAATTACATGGTAGCTACTCATTCTTTTAAAGAAGCCATTTTCCTTAAGAGATTATGTTCAGATTGTGGATTTGATGCAGGACAGATTACTATCTATTGTGACAGCCATAGTGCTATTTATTTAGTGAAAAATCCTAATTTTCATGCCAGAACAAAGTACATTAATGTGCAATTTCATTTTGTTCATGATATGGTGGAATATGGAAAGGTGGACACTTTGGTGAATGTTGCAAATGCACTCACGAAGCTAGTGAGCATAGAGAAGTTCAAATGGTGTGTTGATTCAATAGTCCTTGTGGCCTAAGTGTGATACAGAGACTCATGTAAGGTCTTCGACAAGTGGGACAATTTTGCGATTAAGGTGTCTCAACCTTAGAGAGTCCCATTATTAAATAATTAATTTTATTTCCCTATTTTTTTTATTTAATTTATTAAATGCAAAAATATAAGTTTCTAAGTTGCTAAGGCACTTTGTGGGACCCAACGGATAGTTTGCTTCTTATATACAAGGTACAAAGTGAGAGAATGTGAAACTTGTCACATGGGTGCTCCTTAATGAAGAGGAAAATGTTTAAACCTCTAAAATGTGCACCATGTTGACATGTGGCATTCTATTTTGCAAGTTAGCACTTGGTGGGGCCTGCTTGTGAGCACATTCCTTCTTTAGAGAAAAAAAAGTATTGGAGTGTGACACTTGTCACCTAGGTGCTCATTCTAGAATTTTGCATTGTGAATTCTTAAATGAGGTGTGCCATGATGCCATGTGGCATTGGTCTGAAGAGTTGACTCATGCTTGTAAAGGAATGTTTCTAAACAGAGACTGTGTTGTCACTAGGAGTGACTAGGATTCAAAGATAAGTTCTATTTTGGTAGTTGACTTGATTTTATCTATGGAGATGCCTTGCATGTGAGGTTACTTGATCTTTTGGATTTACACATATTGCATGTGGTTTCATATTGTTGCATGTTGATTTAATTACCCTTTAGGTAACTTGGGACTCGTGCATGTTGTCGATTTAGGTTTGCATGCATGTAGAGACTATGGGAATGACACATGGAAATATCGGGTGCCCATGTATGAGTGAAATAAATATGTTAATACCTCAATGCATTGGATGGGATTGATTTGTAATTTTTTGAGATTCCATTATGCTGTCAGATTTTCTAGAACTTGTATCATAGTGTAGAAAAACCTACAAGAGCATAGACTCTAGAATTTGTATTGTAATATATTTTTACTATAATACAATTGATCTTTTCTTTAGTGTGTGATATTTTTCTCGAAAGGGTTGTCCCACATAAATTCTATGTCTTATTGTTTAATGCTTAAATCTAAAAAATAATTAAATGTATGTGCAATCTTAAATGAAACTATAGATGTTAAAAGTTTTTGAAACAAAGTTTTGTAATCATCTCCTGAAGATTTGCATTAGGATGGTTGTTGCACTCTACTTTTCTTTTCACATACTTGGTGTTGGTATTCTCCTAAAAATTATATCCACTATTATAAATTGTTGTATTTCTAATATTGGAAGTTTTGGCTCATACACATGAATGTGTTAAACCTTAGATTAAACCCTAAAGTTTCAAGTATGTTAGTTCCTAATACCTTTTCTTATATTTTTAGGTGACATTATTCCTAGTCAAATATCCTTATGTTTTATTTAATGTCTCATTCATTGTTTTTTATAAGACAAGTAGTGTGTATATAATGTTGTACCCTTTACACAAAGCCCAAAAGGCCAAAATTTCAAACCAGAAAGACCAACAACATATTCGGAAAACAAACCAAAGAAAATGAACTAATAGTAGAAAAATAACATTTTATCAACCAATAAAATGACAAAAAAATCCACAAGAACCCCTTACTTGGTAATGTTCTCCCACTCCTCCATGAGAAATTTTAAAACATCCATCTTTTGTTCGTTGGAGTTGGGGTCAGTAGAAGTGTCATGCTTTTTATCTCATCTTGGACCACCAAGGCTAGACTGACAACATAATGGTGGATCACTTTGAGTGTGAAATAGGAAAGGCCATTGAGCTTCCTTTCCAGAGTTTCCACATGATCCATCAAAGCCTTGAAATCCTGGGCCATTTTCTCACAGTTATGGCATATTTCCTCTTTGTGCTCATGTGGAGGAGTGGGGTCCTCCGTAAGAATGTCATTAATCTATATAGAAAGGCTTAATACATTAGTGAAATCCTCATCATCATCTTTCATATTGTCATTCTTGTTATCATCATGCTTGTTTTCCTGTTCCAAATCAATGGATATTTCATCAATAGTGACCTCGAGGGCTTGCTTACTATCCAATTTGTGGGATCTTCTCACACTAGAAATATTAATTCCAACATTGGAATTAATCACAATAATTTTTTTTCTTCTCAAATGTTATTGGTATTCACATCAGCCTTCTCATCCTCAGAATTAGCTTCCTTGATAATGAAGTTGGCAGCATTCCTCTTCTTCTTTTTGTCAAGAGTTTGAATCATAGTATGCTTGCTCAAATTTTTAGTAGATGAGTTTTTGAGCTCACACAACCCCACAACCATAGAATTTTGGCTCAAATATCTATTGGTTTTACACAATTTTTAGAATATTTGGCCAAGGGTTTAGGGTTAGTTTTAGGAGTAGACTGTTTGGCAGGAGGGTTCAACTTTCACTTTGCAGTAGGTTTAGCAGCATCTTCCTTATAGGGGTTCTAGGGGGTTTCATGGGGGGGAGTGATATTTGAAGCTTCTTCCATAAGGAAAGAATGGATAGGTTTAGGGGGGAGAGTGCCAGATAACAATAGTATAATCTTAAGACTAGCCCTTGATGAAGCGAAACAAGGGGGTTTCTCAAGGTTCTTTATAGACATCTCAATAGCCGAGCTTTCATAGATAGATCGAGGGAAGATAGGAGAAAAATGGAAAATTGATCAATAAACAGTGTTTGAAGTGGTTGAGTAGTGGCATATGGTAAAAATAAAACCAGTCTTGCCATGGTAATCCTTAGACATCTCAATATATTTTGAAGCATTAACCTCCTCACTCAAAAGCACCTTAGTACCAGGAGCACTCACTTTTAATTGTTTGTATCCTAGCCCTATATTCTTTTTCCACTTAACTGTCATCCCATTCTTGTGTAAACCAAGTATATTGTGTTCATCATAACCTTTGTGTTTCATGATCTCAAATCCTTTACCATATTGCTCAGTCGAGATCTATTTGAGTTCAATGTATTCTTCTTCCTTGTATGACCATGTGGAGATTTCCCTTCGTCAATATCCTCTTTACTCATTTCTCCCCATTTCATGAAGGTTGTGGTGGGAGACGCTCAAATAATGACCTTGGGTTCCTTGATGATACTAGACAACTTACCATAGGATTTTGGAGATGCGGGTAGTTTTTTGACACAATACGATGTCTTCATATGGTATTCTCCATACCCCCTATCTTGGACCTAGATCTTGTTATCAAGAGATGGAATGGTTGATGTGGATGCTTTGGTTAAAGTGGAGGGATAGATATAATGGGATGAAGTGAATGATGGACTCTCTCGATTGATTAGAAGTTGTTGTTCGAGTGTCCCTCTTAGGTTACTACAATACTAAAAAGGATCAGGATCACCAGCTATTGTGATTTCAGTGCCAGGAATTTTAAGCATTGGTGATATGTGGATAGGACAACCTTCATAGCATGGATCCATGGTCAGCTAAGGAGAATTTTATAGGAGAGATCTACGTCTAATACTTGGAATGTTGTATCCAATATGGCATGCCCAACTCTGTTAGGTAGTGAGATGACACCCTTGAAAGATCTTATGCATCATCGTAATCCTTTATGATAACACTCTTTGATGATTCCATGCAAGCTTCAAAGAAACCTAATGTCATAACTAATTTTAAAGTACAAATGTTCAATCTTGCTCCACTATCTAGCAAGACACATCTGATCTTATGTTTATTGACATAGAGTTCTAGGTGTAGAGGGTCTTTATGGTTGGATTTTTGTGAGGAGAAGTCTTGTTCAGAAAAGGTGATGTAGTGGGTGTTGGCTAGTATCCCACAATTTCTTGGTACTAATTGACATCAAAGTTTTTGGGCATGGAAGTGTCTTGTAAGGCTTTATCCAAGATAGCTTTGTGCTCAAGAGATATGCGAAGTAACTCAAGGATAGATATTTGGGTAGGTGTCTTCCCCAAATGGTCTAAGAGATTATATTGGGCTTTTGGATACTATTTAGGAGGAGCACCTTGTAAGGTTTCCTTGGTTCGCCACGTTGTGACTGCACATTCTAGTGGTTTCTTGATAGTAATGGTATTGATATTATTATCTAAGGCTCAAATATTATTTATGATATATTCATGGGTAACATGGGTATAATTGGTTTGGTTGTTAGTCTTGGCACCTGAACTGGAGGCTTTCCCTATCACATGGTCATGCAAGGGATTTTTAAAGATTGTATGGTCATAATTGGAGGTCGCTTGTGGGTTGTCTACCTCTATGACACCATTCTCGATGAGAAATTGAATTATGTTTTTGAGTTTCCAAAATGATGAAGTCTTATGTCCTTTGGTGTGGTGATAGTCACAAAAAGCATTTTCATCCCACCATGATGGTTTGAAAGGCCCTGGTTCATAATGTTTCACCTCTATAATTTGTATGACATTAGAATACAAAAGTTGTCTTAAGACAGATTCGATGGGTTCCCCTAAGGGAGTGTATTTGCGCCTTGGTTGAAAGTTTATTTGATGCCCACATCCTTGGCTATTATGGATTGCATTTTTTGCTTTCCCAGGCACATGTGGTGGGCTATTTGATGCATTAGGTCCCTTGAGGGTGATTGTAGGATTAGCTTTGTGTATTATCTTTACGTCCACAACTCCATCATTCATGACATTCTTATTGCGAACCTAATATTTGCTTGTCATTTGAGGTATTTTGGGCATTTTGAATTTTGTTAAAAAACTTGATTTCCCCTTTTGCAATAAGTGTATTTTCAAGTGTGGTACCTTTCTCCACAAGGTCGAAAAGCATAGTACAACAATGGACTTGCAATTGGTATTTCATTTTTGTGACCAATTTTTTGACAAACATGACAACCTTCTATTTCTCAGGTATCTCACAAGGGCATTGACTATCCAAACTTCTCCATCTTTGGAAGAATGATATGAATGTATCCCCTTCCTCCTGTTTGGTGTGACACAATGTTGCTATGGTAATATCGTTTTCAATGCTGTAGGTAAAATGTGTCACAAATTTATCTGCTAGTTCATCCCATGTTTGTATGCTTATAGGTAAATGGGAAAACCATTCAAGTGCTTGTCCTACAAGACTTCTTGGGAATAATCTCATTAGGTATGTATGTTAAAATACAATATATATGCAAGTTGTATGAAACTCCCTCACATGTTCAATTGGGCTTCCATTTCCTCTATATTTAGTGAAATTTGGGATAACATAATTGTGAGGAAAGGGAGGCATATTTATGCTCTTGTCAAAAGGATATGGACATAGCTCTTGTGTGGATTAAGTTTTCTTTGTTGATATTTACATGTTTTCAACTTATCTTTGTAGTGCAAGCATTTGATTTGTCAAGACATCAACTTGATTCAATGATGTGTCCACTACATTTTCAACCACATTGTGATATGGGAGACCCATGTTTGAGTTAACATTTTGCAATCCAATATTTGGGTGGATGAATTGAGATTGGTCCCAAATGCATGTGATGGGTTTTGGTTTTGAATGTTATGACTGAAAGATGGGATTTTTTTTTGTATATTAGGAGTGAAAATTGGAATTTGGTTGACATGTGGAGGATTCATATTGAATTGAGTTTGCAATGGGCTTGAACTTGTTTGACCATGCGGATTTTGATTGTCATATTGTTGAGGAGATCCTTGTGTGTTGTTTTGTAGGGGAATACTTGTACTAGGACCTTGTTGTGATGTGTTGTTGTTTAAGTTAAAATTGGAATTTTTTGTGATGTTCATCTTTGGGAATTGTGGATTTGGACAACTAATGTAAACCTTTCACATTTTAGGTGGATTATTGTTTGATTTGTTTTGACATATTGCAAAAGGATTGGAAGATGAAGTCCCCATAGCATGAGATGTCAAGCCAAATGAATTAAATGTGCTACTAGGGGGTTGTGTCATAACTTGTGAACCTTGTGTTCCAAATATTGGTATTGCATGACTAATATGGTGTTTTGTGGTGTTCTCCCTAATGGAAAAGTAGCATGTACTTGTGGAGTAGTATGACTAGGGGTAGATGCATTGTGTCCTTGGTTTAGTGTGTTCTCATTAATTTGTGTTGTTAAAAGTGTGTTGACATCAAAACCATGAGGGATTTTAGCTCCACTCTATCGCAATTTCGTGAGAAATCGTTGTGGGTCTTGTACTATTATCTCATCTACAAACCATGCTACGCTAGGGTCTTGAGTACCTACCTCAATTTCTTCTTCAATTAAGGTCTTTGGATATCTTGTATTGTGAACTTCTCAAAAGAATTTGGAAATGAGGAACATGTCTTGGGTGCCTCATTGGAAGAAGATCCAAGTGCCATATTGATAGTTGTGTTGAAAAAGGGATCTTCATTTATGTAGTCTGTTTCTTTTCTTTTCCTTTATAACCTCATTTGGACCATATAAGACTTGCAAATTGATGAAGTAATATGAAGTCTAAGGAATGCTAATGCAATGGTAGGTATGCAACTATGCTATGTTTTTGGAATTTTTAAGATATAGAAATTCCAAATGAAATGATGATGCACTTATGGTCAGGATTAAGATGCAAAGTGACAATAAGTGAAATCAAGATATGGCAATGTCACTATGATCCAAAATCTATGTGTAACTAAGACTAAAGTATGTAATGATACAAATGTGATGTTATGATCAAGGATGTGGTATGGCTAAATTTATGATATGATATGAAGACTAAGCACCTTTTTGAATATAAGAAGAAGTTACTAACCAAGCTAAGATAGTCCAAAGTAACAAATCTAATTGTCAAGACCTTAAAAGGACAAAGATTAAAAAGATGATGATGATTGACAAAGTGAACCTTAAACTAGACTTATGATTTTCAAGGTCCAACTTAAATGACTAAGGTTGATTGATTAAAAACACAAGGTCAAGGATAATCTAAATCTATGACAATGATTTGATCAAAGGTATGACAAGTCTCCTAGCATAAAGTCTACAAAAGTGTATGTAACTAAGAATGACCTATAGTTTGACTGAAGGTTTATGCAACTAAAGAATGAAATGGAAACCTAAGAGAATCCAATGAAATGAATGGATTGAAATGAGCAAGTCAATGATTTGAAGAGGTGATTATTGTTAGGAATTGATCCAAAATGAATCTACACAGGAATCTCCTAAAAATTTTGAAAACTAGCAATTGTGGTTCACTATCTCATAGATGTTTTTTATTGTATCATGCAATTGCATCTTACTTCTGTCAAATGCAGTTTACTATCCTACAAATGTGATTCACTATTTTCAACAAATGCAGTGCACTATCTTGCAATTGTGGCATACTATTTTTTAGATGTGGTGAATAGTGTTTTGACCCTAGTTTGAATGCTTTGGATTGATTTTTCATCCTAGGTAATTGTGAAATGTGATTGAATACACAACAAACAATCTAAAAAAAAAGGTCTTGGTTGTTGAATGTCCATATTTTATGTGTATAGTGTATGTTCAATCTTTGTTCACCCCAATTTCCATGGGTCTAATCACAATTCAAAAAAAAATCACAAACATAAAGAACTTCCTAATCCTAAGTTCAGTGGCCAATGGCAGCAAATCTCAGGACCACAACTTGGAATCTCCTTTGAATCGAATGCAGGGACATCTTAATGGGTGTGTACACTCTTGTCTTTGCGAGAGAGGATAGGTAGGGGCCTCCAGGACTAGAAGGATGACCCAATCACCCTCCCCCTGGAAAGCTACAAGTAGCTTATGCTAAACCGAGAATTTTTGTCTCATCTCAAGGGAGCCATATGGTGAGTAACTTAAGGGTGTGATACTACACCCTTGCACTAAGAATGACACCAAAAATAACTCAATCAATAGGGTGGCCTATAACTAATGGGTTCTTAGTCACTATTTGGGGACTTGACTCCTTACGAGTGCACAACAAGCCACTTAAGGCTTTAACCAACCCCGCTTGGGTACTAAAAATACCTCACATAAACATGGGTAGCTTTCCCTTTTAGATTGGCACTGCCAACAAGGCTAATGCTAGTTTGACCTTGGCTTTCACCTTAATCTTTTATATAGTGGCTCGAGAGAAAAATCACTTTGGGTCGTACCCCTTAGAGTGATTACTTCTCCAAAGTAAGACCCTTCTAAAAAGATTACACAAAAGTGATACAAATAAATTCTTTTGATCTTCCAAATCATATAAAAATGCAAGGAGAGAGCATACGCATGTATTTTCTCACACTAGAACAAATGCTCATTAACCTTAGAAAATGAAGTGTGTGGTGTGAAAATGAGAGTGTTGAAAAAAAAATTTGATTCCAAAGATCATATAAAATGTGAGGGAAGAGCATACACACCTCCAAACACAAACAAGATCACCAAGAAAAGCAAACAATTGTTCTTTTTAAGCCTAAATTGAAAATGTGACAATGAAAAGACATTTGTTCATTTTAGGTCCCAAATCCAAATGTTCCTACTTTAAAAAAATCAAAGCCAAATAAAACCTTGCAAGAACATGGATTAGTAGTCTTGATAGTAAATTTTTTTCCCAATGAATGCCACAAGCTTTCAACCAAGTATTACTAACACAAAAACCTCTATTCTACCAAATGGAAAAGGCATAAAATGATAACTTTGAATTGAAACCATGATTACTAATAATAGGAAGATATGGGTCACTGTGTCACATATGTCGCTCACTATATTGAATCATATGCAACTAATCGGATTATAGCTTCGATGAATCAAATTGCGACTACGGTAGACTGAATTGCGACTATGGTAGAATATCAAAATAGATGCAGCTCACTGTAAAAATAGATGTGTCATGCTATCTCACAAATGTGGTACACAACCTGAAAGCTGCAAAACACTCAAATCTAGAAAAATTTCAAAAATACTGAGATAAAACTTATGCAAGTAATCTTTCAAGATATGATAATCAAAACTAGAAACCTAAGAAATGACAGAAAACTACAAAAATAGACCCACTTAACGATTTTCCCTAAACTTAAGCGGATGCAGCTCTTTGTGCCACAAATGCACACATTGTCTCACGAATGTGTCATTTCATACTTCAAATGCATTTTTTCGAGCCATGATTGTGGCTCACTGTCTCACGATTGTGTTGCAATGTTCATGAATGCATTGTTCTATCTTGTCGATGTGGCTCGAACCTAAAACTCAAAATTTCTTACAAATTCTTTCAAATCTAGTTAGTTCACATCAATTCCACCAATGTAGAATAGGGTAAAATCATGGGAAAAGGAATGAATCAATACTGTATCAACCACCAAATGCATAAAACTCAAACCCTAAAGACCCTAATCCAAAAATGAAGAACAAATGAACATAGAAACATAAAATAACAAAGCAATATTACCATAATTCCTATGCCATGGTTGAATCGCCTCATTGCTCTTCTCCATTTTGTTGTATATGCTTTCTTTCCCTCATATTTTGAGTATGCAACAATAAGCCTAGTGGTAGTGATAGAAAACTATCAAAGATAGTAGTAGTGGTTGTAGCCTTGAAATGAAATGGGTCTCTTTTATAGAAAACCAAAATTGAATGAAAGGCCAAGATTAAATAATAAAAATCAATGGATGAGATTTCTTTGAGAAGAAAGGAAATAGGGTTAGGAAAAATTAGGGTTTAGTTAAGGATGGATGATGGATATTAAAAGGTAATACCATATGAGAAAGGGTGAAAATTAAATGAGATAAGAGATAAGAATGGCACAGAAAAAGAGGTCTTTGGAGTAAATTAAATAATATAAAATTATTTAATTTATGAGGGAAAGTGAATAACTAAATAATTAAAACAATTATTTAATTTAAGAGGAAGAGGGAAAAGTTGAATTTTAATTAAAATAATTATTTAATTAAAAGTAGAGGAAAAGGACAAATTAGCAAATAATTGAAATAATTATTTAATAGTGGAGGGAAAAGTGGAAATAATTAAATAATAGAATTTATTTAATTATATAAGAAAAAGCTAATGAATAATTAAATAATTAAAATAAGTATTGATGCGGGAGCATCCGAGTCCACACACAATCCTACGTCACTCAAAAAATGGTAGTTGCAAAGTTATAGTTTTCATGAGATTCTAAGTATTTGGTGTAGAGTTATTATGAAGTCATTTTCAACGTCGAAAGTATATTTTGGTATAATCCACATATTGCTCTTTCATATTTTCTATGGATATGTTGTCTACTTTAATGGATGTAGTTTCATAATGTCACTTTGGAGGGAAATTATAAGCCCAACTCTTGTAAGGTGTGATGTTATCTAAATTCTTTTGGAATACTAAAAGCCTGACATTTTAGAGAAGATAACCCATGCTAGCTGGAAAGAGACACCTCAACTTCCAATGATAAGGGAATTTTTCTAGTTTTAAAAGGAAGTAAGAGAGAATTTAGAAGGCGCAACCAAAGGTAAGGAGGAAGGTTGTGGTGGAAGAAGGCAAGGAGGGAGGGCGCAAAAGGAGGAGGGGGTCGCCTAAAGTGCAAAAATTTCCCCTCATACTCACAACGGGGGATTGATAAATTAAAAGCAGATTGAGATAGGGAAGGCGTAGAGAAGACACCAAAGAAGACTAGATATCACCTGACCAAAGAAAGAGGACATTTTTCAGATGTTGAAAGGGCTTGACAAATTATGCAAAGAAGATGAAAGGTGAGGTCAAGAGAACACAAGGTTATTTTGTTTCAGTTTTCAATATTTGGCAGAATCTATGCTATCGAATGGGTATGAGTTTGGAGTATATTTGAGCATGGATATAGGCACCAACATAAGCAGTGAAGGATGGTTCAAACAACACACAAGGAGGAGGGTCTTAAAAAAATTAGGAAAGAAACCATAAGGCAGCGAGTGGAAGATATGACAGTTGCCAATGCCTTTGTAGATAAGGTGAATGATATTCAAGGTAGATAAAAGCAAAGATCATAGGTGGTGCAAATGAAGGGTGTGGTAAAGACAAGAGACAACAAAGGAAGTAAGAGAAGGCGCGCAATTGGAGAATATAGTGAAGAGTTTGGGTGCAAAGTAGAGTAATGGTGATGCACTGATCGATGCATTGTAAAAGTAAAGCAAAGATTATGTTGAACAAGCCAATGAATTTTAGTAAAGTGAGAATAGTGGCACAAAGGAAGGAGGATGTGGGTTGTGGAGAAATATGAATATTGAATGTATGCATACCATCTAATAACGAATGCATATTGTGGAATGAGAGATAAAAATGAAGGGGTTATGTTCTCTTAAGGAGTGAATTGATAGAAGAAGATAAAGCATAAGGATGATGTGTTGGACAGTATGGAGGGGCGACGAAGTTCCTGTAAATGTAATATAATCTTCATGAAATCTGATTTTTAATAAAGTTATTTGTTGATTTGCAATTGGGAGTTTATGATTAAGCAATTTTGAACCGATTTTAAAATCAACACAAATTATTGTTGATTTAGCATTAGTCGTATACAAAGTCGGTTGTAATCTAGATTATGTGTGTTATGAGAGATTTTTTTTCCCATCTTCATCAAGTGGTATCAGAGCCAAAGGTTTTTATCATGCAAATAGAGTTCCGAGAGAGAGGCGACTTGCACCAAGACCTATAGATGGAGAGGAGAATGAGTAGAGGTTTCGAGGGAAAAAGAAGATCGTCGGACATGAGGCATCTTATGACAAAACCTATGGATAGTAGAAGCATGAGTGATGTCTGAAAGTATCAATGCAGGTGTAGAGAGTCTTGGTAGTTGAGGGTTGGAAGGCACAGAGTTAGAGGCATGAGTGAGAAGCTCAAGAGCATCATTGCAAGTGAGTGGAATCTTGAATGGTTGAGAGCAGAAAGCATAGAGGAAAGTGTTGTGTGATTGAAGATTATAGTAGAGTCTTTGTGAGATTAAGGAGCAACTGGAGCATGGAGGTTGTAAGGGAGATTATAGTAGATGAAGTAGAGTCATTGTGAGATCAAGGTGCAATTTCAGCATGGAGGTTTCAAGGGAAAGTTGCAGTGAAGATATGCTAGAGGGCGTGGAGAGAAGAGGAAGAATTTGGTGGAGGAGGTCGGGCTATTTGGTGGAGGTGGTCGGGTTATCAGCGATGGATTTCATTGGAGATTGTTGTAATCTTGAAGAGTGGTTCTATCACTCAGCTCCTCCTTTGTGAGCCCATGCTCAAAAATTTCTTACCTCGTGTGTCTGATGTAGGAGCATCTAGGTCCACATGCAATCCTAAGTCACCCAAAAAAATGGTTGTTTCGAAGTTCCAATTTTCATGAGATTCTGAGTATTTGGTATAGAGTTATTATGAAGTTAGCTTCCAACGTTGAAAGTATATTTTGGTATAATCCACATATTACTCTTTTATATTTTGTATGGATATGTTCTCTACTTTAATGGATGTAATTCCAAAATGTCACTTTGGGGGGAAATTATAAGCCCATCTCTTGTAAGGTGTGATTTTATCTAAACACTTTTGAAATACTAAAATCTTGATGTTTTGGAGAAGAAAATCCATGTTAGATGGAGAGAGACACCTCAACTTCCAGTGATAAGGCAATTTTTTTGGTTTTGAAAGGAAACAAGGGAGAATTTAAAAGGCATGGCCAAAGTCAAGTAGGGAGGCCGTGGTGGAAGAAGGAAAGGAGAGAGGATGCGACATAAGGAGGGAGTCGCCTAAAGTGCAAAAATTTCCCCTCATACTCTTGACAGGGGATTGATAAATTAAAAGCAAATTGAGACAAGGCATGGAGAAGATAGCAAAGAAGACTAGATATCACCTTACCAAAGCAAGAGGATATTTTGCAGAGGTTGAAAGGGCTTGACAAATTATGCAAAGAAGATGAAAGGTGTGTACAAGAAGACACAAGGTTATTTTGTTTCAGTTTTCAATATATGGCAGAATCTATGTTATCAAATGTGTATGAGTTTGGAACAGATTTGAACATCGATATAGGCGTCAGTGTAAGGAGTGAAGGATGGTTCAAATGGCATGCAAGGAGGAGGGTCTTAAAAAATTAGGAAAGAAACCATAAGGTAGCAAGTGGAAGATGTGAAGGTTTCCAACACCTTTACGAATAAGTTGAATGATATTCAAGGAAAATAAAAACAAAGATCATAGGTGGCGCAAATGAAGGGTGTGGTAAAGACAAGAGACAATGAAGGAAGGAAGAGAAGGTGCGCAATTGGAGAATATAGTGAAGAGTTTGGGTGGACAACAAAGTGATGGTGATGCACTGATTGATGCATTGTAAAAGTAAACCAACAATTGTGTTGAATGAGCTAATGAATTTTAGTAAAGTGAGAAGAGTGGCAAAAAGGAAGGGGGATGTGGGTTGTTGAGAAATTAGAATATTGAATGTATGTGTACCATCTAATAATGAATGCAAATTATGGAATGAGAGATAAAAATGAAGGGGCTATGTTCTCTTAAGGGGTGAGTCGTTAAAAGAAGATAAAGTGTGAGGATGAGGTGTTGGACAATATAGAGGGGCAAGGGGGTGCTTGTAAATGTATTGTAATCTTCATGAAATCTAATTTTTAATAAATGTATTTGTTCATTTGCAATTGGGAGTTTATGATTAAGCAATTGTGAATCAATTTTAAAATTGACACAAGTTATTTTCGATTTAGGGCTAATGCAAGAAGTTGGGTCCACAAAAAGCTCAAAAAGTGGAAGCGCTTTTGTTATTTTTCAGAATTTGTCACACTTGGATTGAAAATTTGAGGCACTTACACAATGAATCTTTTAAAATTTAGTAGTATGAAATTTAGCATTTTGAATCTAGTTTCCAAATATGTAATTTATTCAAATACCCAGATGATAGAAATTAAATTTTGATAGGGATGTATAAAAACCACTTTTTAAAAGTCCCTTTTTTTACCATACCATGCAAGTGTATGGACACCACTTTTTGACACAAATAAAAGTATTTTACTAATTCCTTTTGGGGAAAGAGAGTTAACAACATGAATATTGATGAGGAATTTTCTTTGTAATTTTTTTTTAATATATTTTTTTATTGAATTTTTATTGGCCTTAATTGTTGTTTTTAAAAATCAACATGTACAGATAGCACAATTGGACCTAAAATAAATATTTTTTGAATCTTTTTTGTCTCATTGTGTAGAGAATTTTCTAAAAATTGATGCCATATAAATATTTTTACAAGAAACTTAACAAAAAAAAGTTATTAAAAATTTAAAAAAGCCTGATATTTCAAGTTTAAGGACTAGTTTTATTATAAATTAATTAAAAGGTAACAAATATAATCCAATCTTAATAAAAATTATATATTTGGAAACTACACACTGTGTTCTCTAATGGGTTTTAATTTTATAGATTGATTCAGAAAAAAAATCCATCAACCATAGCCAAAGTTCAACATTCTTCTCCAGTCTGCCTTAGTTTCTTAGTTGCAGGTCAAAGGCTAAGGGTCGAGTTGCCAAGCCTTTCTCAAGCCTAAAACCAAGGCAACATGTGGGTTGGGAATTCAAAAACTTTAAAACACGTACATGTGTATAAAAATGCATATGTGTTCTTTATTTTCTTGATTATTTAAAAAATTAAATACTTTTTAGAAACATGTACGTGTTTCTAAAAGGTATTTAATTTTTTAAATAAATGACTTGTATGTGTTATAAAATGTGTACGCATTTTTTAGTGCATATGCATTTTTTTGGGCTTGGGTACCCAAAGCATAATGCATACACATTTTTTAATAACACGTACGCATTTTCTACGTGATTTTTTTTGGCCAAAACCTCCCCTCTTTGTCAACCCAACTTCTTGCTTTTACCCTTTAGCATTAGTCATTTCCAAAGTCAGTTGTAATATAGATTATGTCTGTTATGAGATATTGTTTTCCCGTCTTCATCAAGTGGTATGAGAGCCAGAGGTTCTGAGCATACGGATAGAATTTCAAGAGAGAGGTGGTTCGCACCAAGAAATATGGGTGGAGAGGAGAGTGAGCAGAGGTTTCAAGGGCACAAGCATATCGTCGAATGTGAGGCAACTTGTGACGGAACCTATGGATAGTAGAAGCACAAGTGAAGTCTTAAAGTATCATTGCAGGTGTAGAGAGTCCTAGTACTTGAGGGTTGGAAGGCGTAGATTTGGGAAGTGCGAGTGAGAATCTCAAGAGCATCATTGCAGGTGAGTGGAGTCTCAAACAATTGAGAGCAGTAAGCATAGAGGAAAGTGTTGTGTGATGGAAGATTACAATAGACGAAGTGGACACTTCGTGAGATCGAGGTACGATTGCAGCATGGAGGTTGTAAGGGAGATTACAACAGATGAAGTGGAGTCTTTGTGAGATCAAGGTGTGATTGTTGTGTGAAGGTTGCAAGAGTGAGTTGTAGTGAAGATATTCCAAAGGAGGGCATGGAGAGAAGAGGAAGAATTTGACGGAGGAGGTTAGGCTATTTGGCAGAGCAGGTCTGGTTATCAACGATGGAGTTTGTTGGAGATTTTTGCAATCTTGAAGAGTGGTTCTATCACTCAGCTCCTCCTTTGTGAGCCCATGCTCACTAATTTCTTACTAGGCATAACTAATGAAAGAGAATCTAGGTCCAAGTGCAATCATGTATCACCCAAAAAAATGGTAGTTTTGAAGTTCTAATTTTCATGAGATTTTGAATATTTGGTGTAGAGCTATTATGAAGTCATTTTTCAACATCAAAAGTATATTTTGGTATAATCCACATATTGCTCTTTCATAAATTTTATAGATATCTTGTCTACTTTAATGGATGTAATTATGGAATGTCACTTTGGAGGGAAATTATAAGCCCGTCTCTTGTAAGGTGTGATTTTATCTAAACACTTTTGGAATACTAAAATCTTGATGTTTTGGAGAAGAAAAGCAATGCTAGTTGGAGAGAGACGCCTCAACTTCCAGTGATAAGGAAATTTTCTAGTTTTAAAAGGAAACAAGAGAGAATTTAGAAGGCGTGGCCAAAGGGAAGGAGGGAGTTCGTGGTGGAGCCGCCTAAAGTGCAAAAATTTCCCCTCATACTCATGAAAAGGGATTGATAAATTAAAGAAGATTGAGAAGAGGAAGGCATGGAGAAGACAGCAAAGAAAGAGATTGTATCACTAACAAACAAGAAGGAGGAATGACTTGTTTTATTGAAGCCTTGAAAAGTGCAAGAGATGAAGTTACCTGAGAACCTGGGTTATTTTGGTTTCAATATATGGTAGAATCTATGCTATCGAATGCATATGAGTTTGGAGCATATTTGAAAATGGATACAGGCATCAGTGTAAGAAGTGAAGGATGGCTCAAACAACACGCAAGGAGGAGGGTCTTAAAAAAATTAGGAAAGAAACCATAAGACAGTAGGTGGAAGATGTGAAGGCCACCAATGCCTTTGCAGATAAGTTGAATGATATTCAAGGAAGATAAAAACAAAGATCATAGGTGGCCTGAATGAAGGGTGTGGTAAAGACAAGAGACAGTGAAGGAAGCAAGAGAAGGTGTGCAATTGGAGAATATAGTGAAGAGTTTGGGTGGAGAGCAGAGTGATGGTGATGCACCGATCGATGCATTGTAAAAATGAACCAAAGATTGTGTTGAACAAGCCAATGAATTTTACTAAAGTGAGAAGAGTGGCACGAAGGAAGGGGGATGTGGGTTAAGAAATCTGAATATTGAATGTATGCACATACCATCTAATAAAAAATGTAGATTGTGGAATGAGAGATAAAAATGAAGGGGTTGTGTTCTATTAAGGGGTGAGTCGATAGAAGAAGATAAAGCATGAGGATGAGGTGTTGGATAGTATAGAGGGGCAACGGAGTTCCTATAAATTTAATGTAATCTTCATGAAATCTAATTTTTAATAAAGTTATTTGTTCATTTGTAATTGGGATTTTATGATTAAGCAATTGCAAATCAATTTTAAAATTGACACAAGTTATTGTTGATTTAGCATTAGTCATTTACGGAGTCGGTTGTAATTTGGATTATGTGTGTTATGAGAGAGTTGTTTTCCTGTACTCATCAAGTGGTATCAGAGCCAGAGAACCTAAGCGTACGGATAGAGTTTTGAGAGATAGGTGGTTCGTACCAAGACCTACAAGTGGAGAGGAGAGTGAGCAGAGGTTTCATGGGCACAAGCAGATCGTCGAACATGTGGCAGCTTGTGATGGAACCTGTGTATAGTAGAAGCATGAGTGAAGTTTGAAAGTATCATTGCAAGTGTAGAGAGTCTTGGCAGTTGAGGGATGGAAAGCGTAGAGTTGGAAGTGCAAGTGATAAGCTCAAGAGCATTGTTGCAGGTGAGTGGAGTCCTCCTGAATGGTTGAGAGCAGAAAGCATAGAGGAAAGTGTTGTGTGATGGAAGATTACAGCTGACAAAGTGGAGTCTTTGTGAGATCAAGGTTCGATTATAGTGTGGAGGTTGTAAGGGATATTACAACAAACGAAGTGGAGTCTTCATGAGATTAAGGCGTGATTGCAACATGGAGGTTGCAAGGGCGAGTTGTAGTGAAGATATGCAAAAGGAGGACATGGAGAGAAGAGGAATAATTTGGTAGAGGAGGTCAAGTTATCAGTGATGGAGTTCGTTGGAGATTTTTGTAAGCTTGAAGAGTGGTTCTATCACTCAACTCCTCCTTTGTGAGCCCATTCTCACAAATTTCTTACCCGACATGTCTGATGCGGGAGCATTCAGGTCCATGCACAATCATGTGTCACCCAAAAAAAATGGTAGTTCCAAAGTTCCAATTTTCATGAGATTCTGAGTATTTGGTGTAGAGCTATTATGAAGTCAATTTTCAACATCGAAAGTATATTTTGGTATAATCCACATATTGCTCTTTCATATTTTCTATGGATATTTTTTCTAACTTAATGGATGTAATTCCAAAAATTTCACTTTGGAGGGAAATTATAATCCCATCTCTTGTAAGGTGTGATTTTATCTAAACACTTCTGGAATACTAAAATCTCAACATTTTGGAGAAGAAAAGTCATGCTAGCTAGAGAGAGATGCCTCAACTTCCAGTGATAAGGAGATTTTTATGGTTTTAAAATGAAACAAGAGAGAATTTAGTAGGTGTGTCCAAAGGCAAGGAGGGAGGGCACGACAGGAGGGGTCAGCCTAAAGTACAGAAATATCCCCTCATACTCATGACAGGAGATTGATAAATTAAAAGCAAATTGAGATAGGGAAGGCATGGAGAAGACACCAAAGAATACTAGATATCATCTTACCAAAGCAAGAGGATATTTTAGAGAGGTTGAAAGTGCTTGAAAATTTATGAAAAGAAGATGAAAGGTGTTGGCAAGAGAACACAAGGTTATTTTGTTTCAGTTTTCAATATATGTCAAAATCTATGCTATCGAATGGGTATGAGTTTGCAAAAAATTTGAACATGGATATAGGCATTAGCGTAAGGAGTGAAGGATGGTTCAAATAGCACACAAGGAGGAGGGTCTTAAAAAAATCAAGAAAGTAACCATAAAAGGCTGTGACGGTGGAAGATGTGGGAATTTCTGCTGTGGATGGGTTAAAGATAAAACAAAGGTCATAGTGGCATGAATAAAGAGGTGTAGGCAACAAAGAAACGGTGAAACAAAAGAGCACAATTGAAGAATATAAGTGAAAGAGTTTAGTATGGAGAAGCGATGATATGTGATGATATAGTACATTATTAAGAATTAAAACCAAGATTGTGTTGAAATGAACAATGAATTTTAGTAAGTAAGAAGAGTGGTATGAAGGGGGTTATGGGTTGTGGAGAAATTTGAATGAACTCTGCTCACACAAATTGACCTGTGAGACACAAATAGAGGTTGAATAGAGAAAGAATTATTTTCAAAAGTCTCAAAGAAAGGACTATAGTGAAGAAAAAGAATATGGAGTGGCCAGGTGGAGAGCAGAGTGATGGCAACGTACTAATCGATGCATTGTAAAAGTAAACCAAAGATTGTGTTGAACGAGACAATGAATTTTAGTAAAGTGAGAAGAGTGGCATGAAGGAAGGGGTATATGGGTTGTGGAGAAATTTGAATATTGAATATATGCATAACATCTAATAACGAATGCAGATTGTGGAATGAGAGATAAAAATGAAGGGGTTGTGTTCTCTTAAGGGGTGAGTCGATAGAAGAAGATAAAGGGTGAGGATGAGGTGTTCGACAATATAGAGGGGTAACAAAGTGACTGTAAATGTAATGTAATCTTCATGAAATCTCATTTTTAATAAATTTATTTTTTCATTTGCAATTTGGATTTTATGATTAAGTAATTGTGAATCAATTTTAAAATTGACACAAGTTATTATCGATTTAGCATTAATCGTTTACAGAGTCAATTGTAATCTAGATTATGTGTGTTATGAGAGAGTTGTTTTCCCATCTTCATAAATTGGTATTAGAGCCAAAGGTTCTAAGCATCTAGATAGAGTTTTGAGAGAGAGGTGGTTCGCACCAAGACCTGTGGGTGGAGAGGAGATTGAACAGAGGTTTTGAGGGCACAAGCAGATCGTCGAACGTGAGATAACTTGTGATAGAACCTATGGATAGTAGAAGCATGAGTGAAGTCTAAAAGTATAGTTGCAAGTGTAGAGATTCTTAGCATTTGAGGCTTGGAAGGTGCAAAATTGGAAGCGTGAGTGAGAAGCTCAACAACATCATCGTAGGTGAGTGGAGTCCCGAACGGTTGAGAACGGAAAGCGTAGAGGAAAGTGTTGTGTGATGGTAGATTACACTAGATGAAGTGGAGTATTTGTGAGATCAAGGTGCGATTGCAGCATGGAGGTTGCAAGGTCGAGTTGTAGTGAAGATATGCCAGAGGAGGGCATGGAAAGAAGAGGAAGAATTTGGTGGAGGAGGTTGGGCTATTTTGCAGAGGAGATCGGGTTATCAACAATGGAGTTTGTTGGAGATTGTTGCAGTCTTGAAGAGTGGTTCTATCACTTAGCTCCTCCTTTGTGATCCCATGCTCACAAATTTCTTACCTAGCGTGTCTAATGCAAGAGCATCTGGGTCCATGTACAATCTTGCATCACCCAAAAAGAATGATAGTTTTAAAGTTCCAATTTTCATGAGATTCTGAGTATCTGGTGTAGAGCTATTATGAAGTTAGTTTTCAACATCGAAAGTATATTTTGGTATAATCCACTTACTTATCTTTCATATTTTCTATGAATATGTTGTCTACTTTAATGGATGTAATTCTGGAATGTCACTTTGGAGGGAAATTCTAAGCTCATCTCTTATAAGGTGTGATTTTATCTAAATGTTTTTGGAATACTAAAATCCTGATGTTTTGGATAAGAAAATCCATGCTAGATGGAGAGATGCCTCAACTTCTAGTAATAAGGCAATTTTCCTGGTTTTAAAAGGAAACAAGAGATAATTTAGAAGGCGTAGCCGAAGGCAAGGAGGGAGGTCGTGGTGGAAGAAGGAAAGGAGGGAGGGTGCGGTAGTAGGAGGGGACCGCCTAAAGTGTAGAAATTTTCCCTCATACTCACAACAAGGGATTGATAAATTAAAAGAAAATTGAGACAGGGAAGGCATGGAGAAGACACCAAATAAGACTAGATATCACACGACCAAAGCAAGAGGGCATTTTGTAGAGGCCGAAAGGGCTTGACAAATTATGCAAAGAAGATGAAATTGTGGGCAAGAGAACACAAGTTTATTTTGTTTCAATTTTCAATATATATCAAAATCTACGCTATCGAATGGGTATGAGTTTGAAGAAAATTTGAACATGGATATAGGTGTCAGCTAAGGAGTGAAGGATGGTTCAAACAACACACATGGAGGGTCTTAAAAAGATCAGGAAAGAAACCATAAGGAAATGGGTGGAAGATGTGAAGGTTGTCAATGTCTTTGCAGATAAGTTGAATGATATTCAATGCAGATAAAAACAAAGATCATAGGTGGCATGAATGAAGGGTGTGGTAAAGACAAGAGACAACAAAGGAAGCAAGCGAAGGCGTGCAATTGGAGAATATAGTGAAGAGTTTGGGTGCAAAGTAGAGTGATGGTGATGCATCGATCAATGCATTGTAAAAGTAAACCAAAGATTGTGTTGAACGAGCCAATGAATTTTAGTAAAGTGAGGAGAGTGGAACGAAGGAAGGGGGATGAGGGTTGTGGAGAAATTTGAATATTGAATGTATGCATACCATCTAATAACAAATGCAGATTGTGGAATGAGAGATAAAAATGAAGGGGATGTGTTCTCTTATGGGGTGAGTCAATAGAAGAAGATAAAGCATGAGGATGAGGTGTTAGACAGTTTAGAGGGGCAATGTAGTGCCTATAAATGTAATATAATCTTCATGAAATTTGATTTTTAATAAAGTTATTTGTTCATTTGCAATTGGGAATTTATGATTAAGCAATTGTGAATCGATTTTAAAATTGACACAAGTGATTGTTGATTTAGCATTAATCATTTACGGAGTTGGTTGTAATTTGGATTATGTGTGTTGTGAGAGAGTTGTTTTCTCGTCTTAATCAATTATTTATTTATAGGACAATGAAAATGAATATTAAATAAATAAGAATTTATTTAATTATTGAGAGAAAGGGGTAATTAGTGACGTAATTAAATAAATATAATTTATTTAATAAATCAAAGGAAGAATAAAAGAGAAAATGACTTTAGAAGATA
>VDFB02270651.1:689447656-689487676 GCA_007258455.2 Sequoia sempervirens
CATCTTCAACAAGAACCCCTCTCCTCTAAGAGGTTTCTATGGCTTCTAAGCTCACTGTAATTCCCCTCAACATTTCCATGAGTGCAAAATTTTCTTCCCCTACCCCTTCCTTTGTGTTCCATTCTATGATTCCTTTGCCAATCTTCTTCAAACCCTGCTCTGATACCAAATGACGCGGATCAACAATTGAAGAATCCTCTAAGAGGATTTCAATTGTTGCAGCAATTTTTATCCTTCCAAACAGAAAAATCACCAAAAAGCATGATTAAAATCAATACCGAAACTTGCTCAGGAAATTCTCAAACTGATTTTATTCAATAGATGAAACTCAACACTTCATAAGAAAAATCTAACATGGCCTAAAAAAACACACTTCCATGATTTTTATTACATTCAAATCCCCCTTCTTGGAAGAGGTTGTGCATCCAAAACATAAGCTATAGGAAAAGATTTGGCAAACAAACTTCACAAAACCAACTCCACAAACTCATTCTCAATGCATAAATTTGCAAGCACACATCCTACACATCTACAGGCATGAATTCCTACACAAATATGATCTAATAACATGGAAAGAAAAAATAACTAGCTACATGCATGAATAACATCTCCATATAATCTTCTCCTCTCTCTTGGATACCCAACATAAGTAAGATTTTTTTTTTTCTCTTCCTTTCTCAATTCTTTTCCTCTTCATGCATTTTTTTTTTCTCCATCAATCTAGGTGTTGCATTTCCTCTCCAACTTGCTGCAAAATCAGAAAATTTCTCCAAAAAGCAGGGTGTAGCACTTCCCCAGGCTCCCATTTTTTCTACTCTTTGCAGAAAATTAATTCATTATTCCCAAAAACTGTCCATTCAATGCACCCAATCTCTCCACTATTTGGGGGCCCAACTACAAGAGGAACAAAATTTGAAAAGGGAGTTACCAAAATAATTCAAAAATGGAGTGCAACCACTTGGGCATGGCCTTTTGGCTTCTCGTGAAGCTGAAATTTAAAACACCTTTCATACATTGATTCTTGCATAGTAAAAAAATCCACATTTATCAGGGTAAATATTTCAATGGATTCACCCTTGGAGAGGATAATCTCATCAATTTAAATGATGTTTGCAAGAAAAATCAAACCAAAACAAAAATTTAAAAATAACCATAAAATAACATAGCAAGAGGAGTTCTTCTTTTGGGTGTGCAAGATGACTATGATCTCCCAGATGCTCCTACATCATATATCAAGGTCCAACTTTTTCTAGAAACATTTCACTTTAGAGCATTGAAAGGAGCCTAATTTTGCATCAAATTAATCTAGAAATTTTTATGATGAAAAGTGTTTTCTTTGATCTTCTGCATGATTGTAAAGCTAATATCATCAAGGGTGTTGACCTACAACAATGATCTAATCTTTTTTTACAAAGTTGGGCTTATTTTGGGATCCTTCACTAATCCCTCCTACATATTCCTATATATGTTTGACCATATCTTATGCACATCTATAAGTATTCTTATGCACCTATCATTTATCATAATAATTATTTCATAGTTCCTTGATATATGTCAATCGCACAATTTAATCTTGCATCATTTCAAACTATATATCTTTGCCAATTTCCATCTATTCCACTAGTTGTTATAAGTTGTCTTGGAAAATTATTTTATAATTATTTGATATGTCTTGGTATTTAAAGACATTAAATGTGCATTAATTGGAAAGAAAAAATGTTAGATATCAAGGTCTAAATTATTCTAGAAGTGTTTCACTTTGGAGCATTGAAAGGATGTCTATATGATGAAGATTGTTGTCTTTGATCTTCTACATGATTGTAAAGCCAATATCATCAAGGTTGTTGACCTAAGACAATGATCTAATTATTGTGCCAAGATATTTTAAAATATCACTAGTCCTTGCACATCCTCAGACATCAACGATCAAGGCAGAACATTAGAAGTACAAAGTCATCTAGTTCAAATCCATGCAACACATGTTAGATCTGCACCACTTGATCTTAAACCCATGATGCATGATTTTTTTTGCTAAATTCTAAGATCAATCCATTCATATTTTATCATTCTACTTCCAACACATGTAAGAAATTACAATTCAAAATTTATAAGCAAAACAATAAACTACTATTTATAAACCATCAAAATCAACTAAATACTTTTATTTCTATCATTTCCAAAATTCAAATTTGAGATCTCTCCAACATTCAATTGAATTAATTAAATATCATATTTCATTAAACCTAATTTAAATTAAATAATCCATTTATTTCCTTACAATTGTATAACCAAACAAAACTAAGACAAATCAAAGCTGTCATTTGACGTCCATAGCTACCCTTTACAAGAATTCATATTCAAGGTGAAAAATAACAAGAAAAAAAGCTTGATGGAGAAATTTGGTTTAAAAAATGGTGAGCTTTATAAAGTAATTAAATATGTTTTCAATCAAAGTCCAACATATAAAGTATGGCCAGATTACAATTACCTTCAATTATATGAATTGAAAATAAAAACAAAAATTTGTATGGTTTTGTTTCCATTCAAAAAGCTTTTTTTTTGTTTGGATTCACTTTTGTCATGTTTATGTCTTCTTCTTCATTCAATCTTTCATTTAGTTTTTATCTTCAACTATTAGTAATAAAAATGTATATCTCTTTCAAATTACTTGTTTAAATTGAAAATTATATTTTTCATCTTTGAAAATATGATTTATAGTTATTAAGTATTTAGTATGTTTGTATATTACATTAATTAGAATTAGAGAAAATTAGAGAATATTATATATTAAGTTTTAAGTATATTATGAAATTTGAGATAAGATTTATTGTTTTTTAAGAAAAAGTTAAAGTTCTTTTAAGATTTTTTCATTTGAAAATTTACTAATGTATCATTTTATTTATTTGAGAGATGATTTAATATTGATTTGACTTTTTTAGTGTCAATTTTTATCAACTTACATTTTTATATTCATTTTCAATCTTAATCTAAAAAATATAAGTAATGTTGATACTTCTTTAAATAATTGTATTTGTTAATCCCAACAATTCAACAACATAATACATTGAATTGAATTATTATTTTTATGTACTTTCTTTCATTACAAAAAGAATTCTCTTTCAATACTATTAATATGTTTTGTTTATATGAAAAATTAGTGTAAAACAAAAATAAGATTATTCTAATTATTTTATACAAAATGTTTATAAGGGGATGGAAAAATAAAAAAAAAGTACATCAAAGAGGTTAAAAAAAATCATTGTATAGAAAATAGAATATTAAAGTGGGTTAAATAGTTTGTGAATGAGACATTTAAATTTATTATAAATAGTTTATAATCAATATATACTGTATTAAGTAGGTGAAGGTCACTTTTATGATTTTTATATATTTTATTGTGAGATTTTGGTCCATACATATTTATTCAAGATGAATTCAAAAAGTAAGATCATTACATTAAATAATGTATTCTTACTTATACTTAGAAATACTTGTGATTATTAAATCAATATTTAAGAACAAAAAACTCATTACTATATAATTACGTATTGATTTCATCATGATATAATTAAAATTTAATATAAATTAGCTTTAAAAAAATCTAAATGAATGTGTATTGGTAATAGACTTAAATCTAAATAGTTTAATTGGTGCATTAATGACAAGTACTATTAATAATAAGATTTATTAGATGAACGAGTCGTTGTATCTAGTTTAGAAAATATGTAGTTACTTCTATGCATAATTACTTTTTTTTTTCATAAAAAATTCTTAGGTTGTTGATTATTTTTCCAAGTGCCAAACATATATAAGAGTTAATTAGATAGTTTGTTAATACTTTTTAATAATAATAAATTTATGTGTTTAATAATATTTTTGAAAAATCTATCAAAAATTATTTTTAGTTAAAAATATTTTTTCAATATAAGATTTCTTTTGTTTTTGAATTTGATTGTGTAGAGTTTTTCATCAATGTTTTAAATCACACTACATGATTCATTGTTAGCATATAGATGGAAATAGGGTAGAATAATACAAATTTGTACTATCAAAATTTATTAGATTGAAGGGATAATTTTGTTGTGTATTTACTCTTAATTTAAAGGCTAATACAAATTGGTGCTCTATTTGATGGTGGAGTTTTTTCCTAAAAGGGATTTGTAATGCCCTGTCTTGTAACCTAAGGAATGTAGCATTGTCTATGAAAGTGTAATAATTTTTTTTTAAAAGTATTAATATTAACTTTATTAGTTGCATACATTCTCTAAGTTACACGACGACACACTACTTGAGAATCCCATAGACGACTTTAGTATTTAGCATTGCATGTATTTAGTTAACATAAACTTAAAAGTAAACATTGCATAACATTTGAATTCCATTCATGAAAGTATAAAGTACAAATAAGATTCTTACATTGAAATGACATTACAATACTCATTCTTCAGATGAGGTAGATCAAATAATAGTTTACAATTACATATTACAAATGTTCACCTCATAACAATTGAGGAAGGTTACAAATACAAGATTTCCAATGATACAATTAAGGAAGTACACATTTATCCAAATACGAGCTCTCCATCCATGAAGCTCTTGTTGCCACGATCATAAACTGGGGACCCAATGGAGTAAGGTGCACGTTCCACCCAACCATGTGGTACCCGCAGGTCCACCCCCCATGCTAGGAGACAGTAATAAGGTTCCCTAGACATAACCTACAAACCCTAGACACAAGTACATATTAACTTATTGGTTACAATGCTTCCAGAATCAAGATAATCAAATATACTAAGTTCACAAGGTAAACTATTATTTTAGGTGGAGTGTCATCACAATGTTGCATAGGTTACCCTGGTGTTTCTTCCTAGGTTCCGGCCCCCAACTTGGGTTACCCTGGTAACCTCTTATGAAACCCGACCCCATATGCAAACTGTTGCAGAATCGAATATCTTTTAAGTAATCAAGATATCAATTTTCCATTCCAGGCCTTCTCGACTTATTCTCAAGACTGAACTAGCCCTTGAGTCTATAAGCGAGGCTTATTATCTAGTTAAAGGTTTTAAACTATCTAATGTGTTGATTTAGTTTTCACTAACTTACCAACTCTACATGAGTTACCCAGGCACCACTTTGTGTGCCGGCCCTCACACAGAGCCACTCCCCTAAAAATAACATAAGAGATCTAAGTTCCCTAACTAAGGTAAACAAGGTGCACAAGAATTCAACATATAATTCTACACATTTCATAATGAACATCAAGCCTATGTTCATAAAACCAGGTGTCTAAACACCATGCAAAACCATGTACACAACCTTAGTCAACACAAGAATTCTATTTAAACAATAACAACTCCCACATTATACAACTTATCTGGAAGACTTGTACTTCTAACACATTCCCAATTTGCCCAATAAAAAGAAACACAATTTAAAGCAAATCGAAACATTAGGAATCTACATTAAGATTTACTAAATCCATTCAAGACAAAAAAATTTGCATGAAAATAAATCAACTTGATTAAAATTTATTATCAAAATAATCTAATTTTAACTTTCTCAATTTCGCATAAAAATAAATATACTAAATTCTCTTTTAAAATCATATTTTAAAGAATATTTATTCACATGCATTCCATGCACCTATTAAATAAAATATTATTTGAATATGAAATTAAACAAACAACAAATTATATATATATATATATATAATAAAATTCATTTAAAATCCGAATATATTTAAAAGTTCATATTTTAAAACATGGAAAGCATTTTTTTAAAATTTTATTTAGGGCCGTGACTACACAGTCGGGCCGTGTCTACACAGTTGGGCCGACGACATTGTTATTAACAGGCGATGTCTCCTTACATGGGCCGGCCTGTGTGGTGGGTGGTGAGCTGGGACTGCTCCCACCGTCACCTCCCTTAGGGGCGGCGGCTATGGAAGCAGCCACAGCCCCCATCCCATTCACTTACAGGGTTAAAGAAATTCCATGGGTCAAACCCTGCGGAATACAAAAATCCGAAACTGTTTTATTTCTTTTTTTTAATAAAAATGAAACCCTTAACTCTCCTGTACAACGATTTCAAAAATACCCAAATAATAAAAAAAATACACTTTCACAATCCAATTTGTATATGAGTGCATAAATATATGTATATATATAAATTTATATATATATTATATATATATATATTTATATATTTTCACAATTAAATAAATGTCAAACATTTAAATCAGGAATATATTTTCAACAGGGTTCTTCAATAGGAAGTTGAGAAATTTAACAGTACGCACAAAAATTTTTCCCCAACAAATTCTAATTTATTCCCAGAGGTTTCAATTTCATTTTCCAAATAAATGATTTCCTTCACAAATTTTTACTAAAACTATTTCCTACAGGAAGCTTTTAACAAAGAGATAACAAATTCTCTACAGATTAAATTGCCGAGAAGAACAAAGATTTAAAACACAAACAATTTCCTCAAACAAACATGTTTTTAACAATTTTAATAAAACCTCACAGTACTAATCCTTTTCACAAACAGACTTTTCAAAAGAAATAAATTAAATAAATAACCAGTGAAGAACCTGTTTCCTGTAGCTTGAAAATTGTCTGTTGAAGAGAGGCTTTTCCTGTTGAGTGCAACTTCCAGAGCTTTTCAACCACCACTTTCCAAAAGAACACAGATACTGAACAAAATTTCTATTCGTAATCCTCTTCCAGAAAATTATGCCAAAATCCCAAACAAAATTCACAAACAATTCCAATTCCCAAAATTTTAAAGCCAAAGTCTATTCTTTTCATTTCCCGTGAAGTAATCTTCTATTTTCCCCAAATCCATAAAAATCTTCTGAGAGAATCCTCAACAAGAAACAATTAATTTAACTACCACACATGTCAAGAAGAAAATATCTTCTAACCACCTCTCCGATGATTCTTTCTTTCTTCCTTATCAAAAATTCATGCATTTTAAAGAATTTAAAGAATTCAAATTTTAAAATACAATTTCCCTTTTTCCTTATTTAATTAATTTATTTAACAATTAAAATACCACTTCCCACAAAACAATTAATTTAAATTAAATCTATTCACAAAATTAAAGTAACTTTAATTTAATTAATTAATTTATTTAATTAAATAATTTTAATCTTAGTGATTAAATTACTTAACCAAACAAACTAATTAATTAATTAAATAAAATGTAAAGCTTTTCTTTACAACATTTAAAAAATAATTTAATAAACATTAAATTAAAAGAATATTAATCTATCATTAATTTAACAAAATTTGTCTTTCATAACAAATAAACCAATCAAACGCAAACGAAACCACCAAAGATACCAAACTTAAACTGACGATATACTATGACTGGGTTTAAGATTAGACTAGGATGAACCTTGTTACTACCTCCCAATCAACATTTCCGTTGAGTCTTGACACGCTCAGACCTGAGTAACCAGGTGGAGTCGGTGTCATGTACCTGCAATCTTGCAATCAAACAAATAACATACATATATATATATATATAATCCATTGTACAAACACACCGTGCGGAGAAAATCACGGAAATCATAGGGCACTCGCAAGTGAGTGATGTAACTCCGTTCTCCACACTAATACACATTACATCAAACTGACAAATAAAATAACAACTAATCTACAATAAATATATATATATATATAGCAATAACATCTGAAGGAAACATCTACGCTAATACAAAGCATATCAGAAATTAATTATCACCATACAATGTTTCACCATATCCCAAAATGAATCCACTATCACTCTAAAAACAACGATCAATACACCAAAACAAGGTACCAAAGTATATCAAAGTGAAAACATGCTAACATAAATCATAAGCTGAGACCAAAATAATGCTGCAAAAGGTGCCAATTGACCAAATCACAAGCATTGGAATCCAACAAGTCCATGAATCTATAAATTCATTTCCTAAATAGGTAATATTCTAGCCTTGGAAAGGAAACAACAAGAGGAAAACCATGATATTGCACTCATTTATTCCACCATATTGATGATGATCCAAAGCTGAACCTATGTTGAAGGGAACTTCTCCACACCAAAAAATTACTAACCTGCTGCCATGCCTTCCAAATTGAAAGTAAGGGAAAGGAAGCTTTAAAGTGGAAGAAAGGTGCCTATAAAATTTTATCCTCCCAGCTGATAGCTTGCCATTTACCCTTGGCAGTAGCTTGAGAAATCCTAAAACGAACCAGGATTCTCCATGAAGCATCACCATTAACTAATCTCACAATCCATTTTTTCTGCCAAGAAAATGCCTTGAATCCTCAGATCCAAAAGACCCAACCCTCCTTTAGCCTTGGGTTGGATATAATGAAGCTAAGAGGCAGATTTAAAACCTGCTTTACCACCCCAATTCGCCCATAGAAAGCTGTGAACAATTTTAATAAGGTCTTCATAACCTTTTTTGATGGCATCCAACAAGAAGAATAACACACATGTGAAGCCAAAAAGATTCAATTCACAACTTGAATCTTACGAGTGAATGACAAAAAATTATTCCCCCAAGTACACAATTTATTTTTGTATAGTTCACTCTCTATTTGAACATTGGTATTAGAAATTCAATTTTTATTGGAGGATGCCTTTTTGGAAGTGTTGTTATTTTTTTGTGTTGTAGTGTGAGCATATTATTTTGTGTGTTTGTAGATCTATGCTTGTATTGGAATCTCTAACTAGTATATCTCAATTAAAGATTAAGAAATTCAATGCTACTAGATATCAGATTTAAAAACTTAAAATGGAGGAAATCCTTGAATAGAGAGAATAGTGGAGAGCTATTTCAAACAAAGTTAAACCAAAAACATAGCTAATGATGATTGCAAATATGTAGTTGTACCTTATACATTATATATAATATTAAATATCTTTGAGAAGGCTACCACAGATCTCCAATGGAGAAGGATTGGTGACATCTACCAAACAATAAGTTTGGTAAATTTTTTTTTTTTGAAAATAAAATTATAATTCTTAAAAATGAAAGAAGGGGAATTTTTGGTAGAGCATTTGAATAATATTAATTTTATTTGGGTGAGTTAGGATACATTGATGTTAATCTCAATTAGCAGGATAAATATTGTATTTTGACAATTTTCTCTTTATTTAGATCATGGGAAAATTGAATTGATGCTATGAATAGTTTAAAGACTAATCCTAGATGGATGTCCTTGTTGTTGTCTTATTTACAAATAAAACAAGGATAAAATCTATGGATGTAGGATCAAAATATGCACTACATGTTTGGGGGAGGCTTGATGATAAAGGAGAGTCTAAAGGGGATTAAAAAACTACCAATAGATCTAATTCTCAAGGCCATCCAAAATCCTAAGAAAGAGAAAAGTAAAGTGTTGGAACTATGGAAAATGGGCCATATTAAGGAAGAAAAATAATGATCTTAGAAGATTTATGACAACTCCACTAAAAAATTCTATGATGATGGTGAATCTAAAAATATATTTATTTTTTCTAATTTTATTTTTGATGATTTCAAGTTGATTGTATTAGGTTCCTTGTCTTGTGGTGTAGTCCTAAAAAAGAACTGCAGTCTTGGCCAAGGATAAAATGGGATGATTGTTTCTAATTCTCATACTTAGGGACAATACTCAAGACTCAAAAAAAAAATTCAAATACAAAAATAAAGTCCAAAATGATAAAAATGATTGAGGTTTAGGTAGAAACCAACACCACATAAATGAATGAAAGGGACACTTCCCAAGGAATGTAAGGTCTACGAAAGACTTCAAAATAAGATCAAAGATACAAGGAATAAAGGGAAGAGTTTCCTATAGTCCCCACTCACCCTTTGACAAATATTAGAACCCAACATGGTACCTCATCGAGGTGGTTCTAACATAAAATCAAGCTAGATAAATGATTAGGACCTATGTTCCAATGTTAATATAATTGATTTTTTCTATAGTATTGTGTTCATTTTAAACCCAAATCCAAAATTTCTCTACTTTGTTTTAACCAATATCACAATAATGATAAAAATCATATAGAAAGGCCTACATTTTTGACACCAAAAATGATATGTAGTAAAAGTAAACATCACATTCTTTCCACTTATGTTGTCAGTTTATAGTTCATCCACTTAGGAGATTCCAACATAATATTACAGTTTGATAGGAGGACTCAAATGTCCTAAAATATAAATTTTACAAATTATTAAAAATTTAAATTAAAAAATGAGATATGAAGCCTTTTCTATACTTGAGTATGATATTTTGATACTCCAATAGATCCACCAGTCCCTAATGGTGATTTTATGCCATACAAAAATGTGATATGGTCCATAGGTACATCCCATCATGCTAGACGATAGTTAAGGGGAAAACAAACAAACTCACACCAAATAAGGGAGTAACTCTTACACACACAACCATGGTGTATATAGAGAAAGCATGAACAAAACACAACCAAGTTCTTATCCATTCAAAAATATGGCTAAAGATGCTTCTCACATTGGATACAAAACCCATTAATATCAAGGATGAGGGTATTAGTGATATTAAGATATAGTGACATCACAATAGCTTATGGTACCAACTAAGTGGAATTGAACTTATGCCTCTCATATGTAAGGTAAGGGTACCCAATTGAAAATATCTAATGATCCTACATTGTTTCATGTCCTTTAAAATCATATTGAGCCTATACAAGAACTTTGACTATATCATAAAATTAACATCTTAGTTTATTTTAGCTACCTAATGAAGGTTAATTATCACTTAATTAAAAATTAATTGCTTGTTCTATCCTAGGGTTAGGTCTTGGGTCCCAAAAAATGTTGGGAGCCACTCCCTTCCTACACTTTATATCTCAACCCTACGATCATCACAATTAAATTCACTTTTTGAGTGTGACACAAAATTTAATGCACAAAAGTGGAATAAAATTTTGAACATAATATTAATAGATCCCTATCAAAAAATAACGAGGAAAATTATTTTCTCTAATTTTAAATCAATAAAATTCAATATATTCAAATTTATTTTACCAAGGCAAGACATAAAATATATTAATACTCCATTAGTGAATGCTTAATTTTCTATTTTTTTTGTTACTGAAAATTTTAAAAAGTTAAAGATACCCTCTTAGTTATAAGATGAATAAATACACTCTTTTAAACAATTTCAAAACTTCCCAACAACATTTAAATCAATAAAACACAATTATATGTACTATATAATGGAGGCCATATACTTCCTTATGGGTAAGCATGGAAACACAAGCTAAGAGAGATAAAAAACAAGAAGAATGAAGATTGCCTAAAGTAAAGTTCACAAGAATATCATTTTTTCTTCAATCACTCCAATAAAGAGTTGAAACCAATCCACCATAAGAGACTTGATAAGAAAGAAATAGTGTTGAAATTTGATAATGGTAATGCCAACTGAATCTACTGGTGCTCACTTACCTTTTGCTAGACCTGGCACTGGTTATGCAGATGCTTGGGTGCTGCCTACTGGAGAAACTTCTGGATCTAGAATTCCCCCCCTCTTTCTATAGTTCAACGGCTTATTCTACAAAATTTGATGATTTCTATTAGCATGCATATATTATTTAGTAGAATACTACCTCTTATATGCCATAAAAAATAGGGTTCTAAAGAGAGATAAATGAACCTTAATAAAAAGAGCTATAAGTATGTGTTGAGGGTGGTGTTAGCATATCCAACTTGCTAAGAAATAATGGGTTAGCGATCCTCTTGAAAAGTAGAAAAATACTCCAATATTTCTTTATAGCCAGGTCTTGACCGTGTGGGACAACAAAGTGGTCTAATTGACCTGGCATGATTTGATCATGTCATATCCTGCATAGTTCCCTCCTAATAGTTGGCTAGACCTCCATTTGCTTATATGGTCACCATCTAATGTCTCTCACCCATAAATAATTCTTCTAGAGACACCAAAATTTTATGTCATTGTGCTGCTAGTCATGCACTAGGGGGTATGTGTGTGCTAGTAGTGTACCATGTGCAAGGTCGAGGGGAAACCCAACCAGCATCATATAGTAGATATCCTCAAATTCCCTCACCTGTAGTAGCATTTAGATAATGAAGCTATGGTACTCATAGTGTAGATAGCGCTCGAGGTTGTGGTAGAGATGTGCAAGCATACTCCTACACCAGGAAAATAGTGTGCCCCTCTCCTCCATCATGCGAATTTAATGGACGAGGCCCCCATGAAGGTGTGAGCCTTGTCTATCCATCATGATGTGTAGGGTGATGGTCACTATCATGACTCGACGCACAAGTAGGATCGCCACCTGACCCTGCTCGACCCACCTCATGTATATGTGCCCATACACATCCAACAGGATGAACTACTTGAGGGAGTACTATTGCATGGCCTAGGCATCCTATGTCATCCTACCCTCCTTGTAGGCCACCTACTCTCCATGGACAGCTGGGCTCATGATGTGGTAGACATCCCCGAGGGTGATGGTCATCTCCCCCATCGATAGATGGAATGTGGATCTATCAACATCCCAATACTCCATGAGCGCCATGAGCATAAGGGTGTGGAATGTGATCTCTAACATGGTATAAACCCGTTAGAGTCTGATGTGCCACAAAAAATCCATGTTGTTAGGATGGATCTCATTACTATGGTCACACAACAATGATAGCATTGATTTGTTGGCATGCTCACGAATCTCAGGCCACTCCTGTAAGAGCATAAAATTTCACGTCAACACATTATACATTATGAAAAAAACTAACTCTACATCAAAAATTTCTTAAAGTTTACATTTGGGACAATAGCATGTTGTGCAAACATCTACATCGCATGCTAGCATCCGAGGCCAAATAGCTTATAATGACATCACACCATATAGATGCCAATGCAACTGAAGGATGCTAATACATCATTAGGATGATATGTCAATTAGATGCCTTCACACTGGTTGGATGCCTATAATGCTTAGGAAACTAAAAACGCTAAAAAAATTGAACGAAATGACTAGATGGGTGAAATTTTTTGTGTACCTTGTCTAGTGGGTTGCCCCTCACCACTATTGAGTGAAGCTCGTCGATCCTCAAAGCTACATAGTCATTTCTGCAAGGAATGTTTTTGACTTCTCTCTCCAAAATTCAATAAAGTCCTCGACATGAATAGTGAAAATGACCCTTCCATGAGCCCACCTAAAGCATATATAGGCCATTTTTTCCCATTTTTTGTAGTGAAAGTGTTCCTTCCATCCTTCCTATTTTCCCCCACCTAGCTAAGGGACAAAACAAGAGGGGGCATAAATTCAACTCTTCATCATAGTTCTCTTTCAAATCGTGGAATTTTTCTTAAGCATTCTTATCATCAAGGTAGCTTCTTTCAATTTTTGAAACTAACCTAATTTTGAGTTTTACAGAGTGAAACATCACATCAAGTGTTCTTTCCCACTGAGCTTGAATGCTGGGGGAATCATCAGTATTCACCCACTTGACCTCTATGGCCTCTATAGTATCCTTTTTGGAAAATCTATAAAAATTTCAAAATTTCAATTTTGCATTTATGTCTTCTTAACTACTTTAGTGTAGCCAATTTTTCTTTGAAAATTCAGCTCACTAAAGTGGCCGCAAAATGTAGTGTCATAAAATTGCACCCCGTGGAAACTTCACACTTGCGCATTTGGCCTGTTGCATTTATGACACCCTACCATATTAATTACAAATCCCTATGAATTATAATTTCATGATTTCAACCTCATAGGGGACAATGATCTGAAGCATTAGTATTTTGACACCTCATTTCTTGTCAAGTTTTGAGGATTCTTGTGCAATGCATGGATGTTTGTGTGATGCACTAGCATCCCAAAAAATTTTGAGTTTCAAATGAGGGAATCTCACATCCTTTTCCTATGAAACATGTCATTCCCACATAATCATAAGTATAACATCTCTTTTTGGCCATGTAGCCTCACAAAACTCCTCTTTTCACTCATTCTTTCATTCATTCTTACCTTCTTGTAGTTCATTCTCACTCTCTTGTTTGATCTTGCTCTCTTGCTCTATTCTCTCTTCTACATATTTTCTCACTTGCTCTCTATAATGAAGCTTTGCCAAATTCTTGTCTCGACAACAACCAAGTCTCTCTTGCAAGAAATCGTGTCTTGTCTATCAAGCCAAGAGGGGAGCCACATGCTATTGGTAATGCTCTCTTGTCTATTTTATCCAATCATCTATTTGTCTCATCTATTACATTTGTGATAGGGACTCTCCTCCATAGCGGGGTTTGTTTCTATCACACGTCTTGTCTATTAAATTTTATGTGATTTAATCTATCTCTATCTATCTAGCTATTTGTGGCTCGATGGAAACACTAAAATGGGGGTTTGACTAAGGAAAGCCCCAAAACAACCCCAACATTTTTCTTCATTCTTTTTGTGTGCAAATGTTCATATTTGAAGAGCTTGGTATTGCAAATTTCAAGCTTTTACCCTCTATTTTTATAGGGACGACAACATGGGGTGTAGATGTCCCCATGACACATTGTCATCCGTGGCCAAGACTATATCCTTTTGGGGGTAGAATCTATAAGTTCTGAGCTTTCTATTTTTAGTAATTTGTATCTCATAATTCTATATCAATTTTTGTTAATTGGAAGTTTGTCATTCTTTCTCTTAATAGTTTATCATTTCATTTAATCAAGTAATTACAATATTCTTCATTTCATACTTTTTCACTTGAGCTTGTACTCTAAGGTAATCAAGGGCTAGTCACTCCCTATAGACTCTTCTTTGTCCTAGAGACTTGAGAGTAGTGAATCCCCTCCTTTACAGTACCATGTAGATGGTTATGAGTTGTACTAACTTAAAAAATGTTAGGTTTTTTGATGATTCTCCCCACTCAAGGGATGTCTAGAGCCTTGCAATAGATTAATGATGCCATGATTGGTTGGGTGGAGTGATTTTATCCTCCTAATTTCATGATCTCTCTTGGATCTTATCTTTCCTCTAGAATGATTGATCTTCATCTTATACTTGTGAATGTATTTGGAGAAAATTATGGAAGATATTATTAATGGATTCTTTGTATAAGGACCATTCCTTGTAAAAAAATTCTATGTAACCTTTTTTTATATTGGGAGAAATAAATATAATTAAAACAAAGGTATTTTTTATGTATAAACCATTAATAATTATAGGAAACCATATCTTTAGATTTATTTGCTAAAGTATATGCATTATATTTTGGTAACCTCATGCGTAGGAATAGAGAAATTAAAAAAGTAGACTCGTAGTTCCTTGGAATTTATTTTGTAGATATGTTTAACACATAATTTTTTTGAGTAAACAACTACTTCATAATTTATCAAGATAATAAAAAGATAATAAAGTATATTCTAACCATTTTGAACATACCTTCTCATTCATCTATCATAAGTTAATTAATTTTATCACATCTCTAATGTATACAAACATTGATACATGAAAATAAAATCAATTATATATGCACATATGTTCATTAATTTGAGTTTACACAATTTTTAAAATAAAAATTAATATATATATATATATTAAAAAAAAACTCATATATATATATGTGTGTGTGTGTATTTTTTAATCAATATAAAGATCTATGTACAAAAATAAAATAAATAAATATATAGGTATATGTGGAGGTTGCTTTGTTGATGAAGAGTACTCCCCTTATAGACCAAAACTCACACACACAACACATAGATTTGCACAACAAAATGCAAGAGAAAAACTTTCTTTTATTGCTGAAATGACATTACAGAATTACAATGCCATTATGTGGGCTATCTCACTACAGTCATCTACCAAATTGTAGATTTGAGCTTTCACTCTCAACTCTACATTCACCAACATGAGATCTACTTTCTTCTCGGCTCCACCATCACCTTCAGGATACTTCGCCACCTCCACACACACTCCCTTATCTATCTATTTCTATCTCTATATATTGTATTCCTCCTCGATGTTGGCCTTGATCTTTCTTGCTCTTCATGTCATAGTTTTCATTATCGTCCAATTAGCTTCCAAAATCTCCAAGTTGTTATATCATTATCAACACCTCCACCAAGTTGGCCAATAGATAGGTATTCCACAACAATGATGTGGAATACACCAATATCGTTCTTCCAAGTGTCACATCCTAACTTTCCATCCACCATGATCATCCTCATCCATCTTCTCCATCAGAATATCACCAAGACTTCAGAAGATCTCACTCCAATGCCACCATGTCACATCGACAAGCTCAATTGGATCATTTTTGGAATGTCGAAGATACATCCATGAAACTCCTGCCGACAAGCTTGACTCTCGCTGACAACAAAAAGAACACCAAGTTAGGAGATTAGGAAATATTGAAACTTGTCGAATACAAAGGGATCGCTAAATCATAAGGTTTCAAAACTTTAGAACTTCACGACATTGGTTAGGAAAACTCAGAACCTCGTGACTCTTCACAACATTGGCCCTTATTTGAAACAAACACAAAAAATGATGCAAGATTGTTCTTCGCCCTGGATGCTCCTACATCAGACACCCCAGGCAGAAAGATTGTGAGAATATGCTCACAATGACAAAGTTGAGTGATAGAATCACTCTTTTAGGTTGACACCAACCTACAATGAACTCCTTCTTTGTCCAAGTGCAACAAATCAATCATTCTTCTATATTTTATAGCATCGTGCTGGAACACGCACCACTTCTCTCCAACAACACATCTTCCTCTTCTTTCCCCTTGTGGACTCATGTCCACCAAAGCTCGACCTCCTCCACCAAATGCTTTTCACACTCCTCTCCTCCTCTATGGGTTCAAACCCACCTCTAACCGTCCACCTCCACCAATACCATGCAATATCCTCAACCAACTCTACACACAACATCTACAACATCTACTACATGCTCTTGTCTTCTATCCAACTCGCTTTTTACTACTGCATCTGAAAACAAAATAACATCACATAATTGATTTACCTCATTCACATTCATAGCTGCAACATCGAACTTCACTGCGATGTCTTCCACCTCATCAGCTAAAAATTCTCCCTCCTCTTCCTTTGCTGCAACATCAAGCTTCATCACCCACTCATATTTAATCATCAACAAATTGGCCAAAAAATCCTCTACGCCATCCATGAAAACCTCTTCATTGCTTACCTCCATATTTTCTTCTTCTCTCTTCATTCCTTCCTCATGGCATGTCATTGCTACAACTTCTTCATCAGTAGGGCTTATCTTACTTCTTTCGCTTTCCATCTGAGGCTACTTTCTTCTTTCTTCTTCTCATTCCTCTTTACCACTTTCTTCTCACTCTTTCCAACACTCTTTTTTTCTTTTCCTCGAACCATCTTCTTCAACACTTCACACAATTCCTCGAGCCTTACCTCTTCTTTCCTACTTCACAAACTATTTGTCACATCTTTTCAATCATCTCATCCTCCACTTTATCCCAATACTACTCCCAAAATAGTATCTGCATGGGTCTCTTCATGACCCAACCCATTTTTCCTGCTACAATCACTCACTCTATAAACACATTCCATTGTGGCTTTAAGCTCCTTCTCTCACTGCCAGGATTCCTCACACACCTACAACAACTCTCACAAATTTCTTCACCACTACTTCACACACTTTCCTCTTGGTGTGAACTGCCTCCTCATTGGCAATCTGTTCACACTTCCACACCTAAAGGTCTTGTTGGATCCTCTCCACTCTCAAGACTACCCGCTTTGATACTAGTTGATGAAGGGTACTCCCCTTATAGACCAAAACTCACATAGATTTGCACAACAAAATGCAAGAGAAAAAAAATCTTTTATTACTGAAATGACATTATAGAATTACAATGCCATCATATGGGCTATCTCACTATAGTCATCTGCCAAATTACAGATATGAGCTTTCACTCTCAACTCTATATTCACCAGCACGATATCTACTTTCTTCTTGAATCCACCATCACCTTCAAGCTACTCCGCCACCTCCACACACACTCCCTTCTCTATCTCTCACTATCTCTATATACTATATTCCTCCATGTCGGCCTTGATCTTTCCTGCTCTTCATGTTGTAGTTTTTATTATCGTCCAATCCACTTCTAAAATATCCAAGTTGTTATATCATTATCAACACCTCCACCGAGTTGGTCAATAGATAAGTATTCCACAACAACGATGTGGAATACACCAATATCATTCTGCCAAGCATCACGTCCTAACTTGCCATCCACCACGTTGATCATCCTCATCCATCTCCTCCATCAGAATATTGCCAAGAATTTGGAAGATCTCACTTTGATGCCACCATGTCACACCGACAAGCTCAATTAGATCATTTTTGGAATGTTGAAGAGACATCCACGAAACTCCTGCTAACAAGCTTCACTCTTGCCGACAACAAAAAGAAATGCCAAGTTGAGAGGTTAGGAAATCTTGAAACCCCGCGACAACAAAGGGATCGCTAAATCGGAAGGTTTTGGAACTTTAGAACTCCATGACATTGGTTAGGAAAACTCATAACCTCGTGACTCTTCACAACATTGGCCCTTATTCGAAACAAACATAGAAAATGATGTAGGATTGTTCTTGCCATGGATGCTCTTGCATCATTTGTCCACAAAATAGAAGATAAACAAAAACATAAATACTAAGATATTTGATTATATTTTCTTTCCATTTAGAAAAATAGATTCATATATATGTGCAAATACATATTTATACCTACACAAGCATGTCACAAACACAATATTGTTGTTCTATGTAAACACAATATCTTCCTTCAGATCTTTAAACCTGTTGCAAACAAATGAACAAAACAAGATTTTTAAAAAAAAACAAACCCCTAGGGATTTAGGGAAACATGGGGAATTTTCCTAGATCCTAAGGTGATGTTTAATCTTAATTATTTTAAATTATTACATTAATTACGTTTCAGGAGTAAAATAATTCAAGTAGTGACTATTGTAAAGTTGGTTAAAATGAAAAAATATGGTTAATTCCTATAATTTAATTATGTGAAAAGTTTTTTTTGTTTTAATCATTACTCTTGTTAATTAGTTAAAGATAAATATGACCCTTCTAAAGTTACTTCTATAGTTCTTGTTATAAATCAAATTATTTGTCTTCCAAAATTACTTATTAAATTTATTGGTGTTGACTACGTAAATAACCTAGAGTAGATTTGATAATGGTGTTTAAACTCAGTTTAATTCGTGAAACAATATTATTATTTATCTATTTGAATTATTTATCAAGTTAAATTAAATGTTCTTTTGGTGCTCATTTTATTAAGAACTAGAAAATAATTGTAATAATTATTAAATTATTTCAAATATTGAACCATGGTGTTATTTAATAAAACAAAATTAGGTTATAAATGATATCAATTTTTTTTGTTAGAATTATAAGACCTAAGGTTAAATATTGTATTCAATTTAAGAGTTGGATAAGTATGGCAATTCAATCACTTTATAAAAGGTAAAATAAATTATTGAATTCTAGCTAGATGTGTGTTGTAGTGCATACTTTATTTAATCTAACAGTTCAAATGTTAGTGTATTAAATGATAGAGTATTTAATTAATTATATTATTTAATTTAAATGTATATTAATTGTTGAGTGATTTATTTAAACACTATCTTTAAATGCAATTGAACCTAGCTCCCATGGTCTATCCATATGCCCTACTCAACACTATGTCATTTGAATAAAACTACATAGGGTATACATTGATTAAGTCATGCATATGTAAGGGTGTTTTCTCTTGAAGATGGAGTGTGAGCATTACAAAAAGGTTCTCCATGATTCAAGGATATTGCATGTAGAGATATTCTTGGAAATGGTAGATGGTAAGGATTAAAAATGATCTTTTCAAAAACCAAAAAGTCTCTTTTTGGATTTATGTGAAGGAATAATATATTCTTGATAAAATGGATGGATGAGATTGCATGAGAGGATTTTTGGAGAAGTAGGAAGCATGGATCAATGTTGTAACACACCAATTTATCATGCAAGTAAATTTCCTAAGTTTTCACTTTCAAGTAAATAATCAATGTTTCATAACCATTGCTATAAAATTTTTCTTCTCCAAAGGAGAACAAATGAACATACATGTCATAACAAATTCCAAAATTTTATTTCATTTCCAATATAACATTCCACATATTAAAATATTTATAACACTTGTATAAAAAGTACACACATAGCTCAACCGAGCTTCAAAGAAATAGATATAGATGGTCCAATAATCTCCTTTTGAATCTTGGTCCCTAGCTAAGGAGGAGAAGCATCACTCAAGCATTTTTCTACCAACCATAGACTCAAATGCAGTCCCCCACACATCTATCATCTGATATGTGACCCTACCCTTCGACGAAGAGATTGGTGGAGTGACCTCGTAATGACAACCACTCTAAGCTTAGTGTTGTGCCTTACATAATTAGAAATTGTAAACCCTATAATCCTGAACTAGCATGCACAAAAGGAACACAAAAAATTGATAATGGAGCGAAGGAAATCACACTACTTTGGACAAATTATTCACTCAGTACTTCAAGTGATAGTCATCCTATTCACATACACTACTCTAGCTTGATTTGAATTTAGACCATTATAAACTATTCATAGGTATTTTCCTTCTCTGGTAGTCAATAACCTAAGAAATAACTTATTCCCTTTTCCCAAAACACAATGGTATCTCTACCAATACAACATAAGAAAAAGCATAATTTACCCCCTTCAATGGATATCCTAATCCCAGGTATAGCATATGAGCTTTCTAAGTCTACAAATTAACTTTGCATAAAATAACTTAACAAGTTATTCCCATTCCTTCAATCCTAGTATGTAATACTATAGACGATAATCAACCACTCCTTAATATGGAGTAAGTACAGACACTTTAAAGAAATCATATCAGTAAGACTATTCCTTTCCTACAAGAAAATAGATTATTACTCTATTTCAATCAAACTAATGCAATTTCCAATATAAACATAGAAGGAAAACAATCTTTCAGATAAAAGATAAAACATAAGAGAATAGAATCTCATGCTTGTCAATCACTTATTCCAATTGACTCACTAAATCTCAAGCTTGAACCCTTCTCAAAATCAACTTAGCAACCCACTCAAGTTCTCTCACTAAAGCTTTCTCACAATACTCTCAACAAAATAAGAATCTGTCAATGAAAAAATATAGCAGAAAGGAGTAGCGTAATGATGCATAAGAGAATTGTATCCAAATGAGGTGAGAATGCCTCATATTTATACCCAAAAAATAGCATTCTTAGGCTACAAACAAGGCTTATGATATGACACTTCTCAGCATAATACCATTGACTCAACTCAATAATAAAAAGGTGGTGGATTTTTGTCTCAATACTCACTCACACAGGACAATAGATTGACCCAATGCTTGCTAATAGAATTTTGACTAGTTCATAAAGCACATGCTTCAATTTTATAATTGACTTACATGTTAAAAATACTTCTAAAAGAAACAAAAAATTCATAATATGGCACCAACTATTCATCACATTTCCTATTTACAAGCTTGGTGTTAAAATAGAGGAATCAATCAAACTTTATCTGGTTGTGTTTCACATAGTTGACTTGGTCCAAGCCAAAGCTATCGACACATCTCATTGCGTCAGCCTCCTTTATCATAGCAATGTTTGACTTAGTATATTGCATTATATAATGCACAACACTTTATCATAGTGTTAAATAAAATTTACATAGCTAATTAATACTTATGTATTTCCATCGCCTATTATCAATAATGATAAATGCAGTTTAATACTTAGCATTGCGCTATTACATGTAGTGCAACATTCTCATTATATCGACCATTGCATATATTCTATAAATCATCCATTAGTATGTATATAATACACATGTACATATATATAATATTAATGAATAGAATTTAACACTATTTGTATATATGTATATATATATATATATGTATTCAAATATATATTTATTTGTATATATTATTTGACAAATAAGTTTTTCTAAATATTCCACTTGATATTCGAATGAATGAGATCAAGTTAAACTTTCATATACAATATTGTTTATATATATATATTCATGTATACGTACATATACACATATCAACATACTCGTATGAAAATTCCTATTTGTCAACACATACACGTATATTGACATGTGTATACATATGTATATATGCATTTGATTATAAAATCACACATGTAAACAATTGCCATCTTATCAATAGGTATATATACATGTGATGTATATATACATGCATGTCTCATTTTCCTCTTGATATCATCATGTCCATGAACAACCCATCCATAAGTATGTGTAGGTATGTCTACCTACATACTCTCATGTATGTGTTATCTCACGTGTATGGGTTATCATCAACATGCATATGTATACATGTATATACATTTTATGTATATATTTATCATCAATCGAGTATAGTAATACGAAGAGGAACTTGCATGCACCAAGTAGTAAACACAATCCAAGAATGCTCATAATAGAAATCAAGATCCTTCCTAATGCAAACACATCATACTAAAGGATGACTTACCAATTCCCAAAACTATTTGACTCAACCATTCTATAAGTGAGTGTGTGTAAGCTTAGTTAGGTTTTGTTATAGGTTACCCAACCAAGTTCTTCTCTTGAGTGATAATTCCCCTCAATTCTAGAGGATTGACTTTGAACCTGCATCCAACTTAACACATTCTCATGGTAGTCAACCGTTCATCAAAAACAAGCATTTATACATTTCATAGTTAGAACATCAAATTCAATAACCAATCATTCCAAATATCCATTCCATTATATAACATCAAATTAAATAAACATTCTTTCATCATTTTCTAATGTTTTAAATAAAAAAAATGCAACCATATATATTTCCCATTCAGAATTCCGAATATAGTTACATATGCAATAATTTACCCTATCATAGTAATAGTAAATAGGTAAACGCACAATGAGGTGTAACATACTCCCCCCTTGTGAATCATCATCCTCAATGATTTTATGTAGCAAACATAAACTAAATAAATAAAATAAAACATTATTTTTCAAGCACTTTCAAAAGAACGTAAGACATGTGGAAACTTTTTCTCTACCTCAACATAGTCTTCCCAAGTGGTAGAATCTTCCGCATACTAGTCCCACTAGACTTTACATTGCAAAACCTCTTTGTTATGCAAAAGAAGCTTACATGTTCTGAGCACCTTGATAAGATTGATTGTTACTACTCTGAGATCTTGTACATGTAAAGAATTCTAATCAATTACATGATTATCTCCTTGAATATACTTCTTTAGGTAAGAAATGTGAAAGATGTGCATCCAAGCAAGAGCTGGTGGCAACACAATTTGGTAAGCTACCAGGGATTTACTTCCTCAAGGATCTCAAAAGGACCTACATAGCGCAGAGCTAGTGTGGATTAATTTCCAAACTTGATGGAACTCTTATGAGGTTTAACCCTTAACAACACCTTATCAACCATTGCAAAATTCTTAGGTACTCGCTTTGCATCTACATATATTTTCTATCATTGGATTTAGCTAGCCTTTTCTTAACAATTCTAACCTATTCCTCCATTTCAGTCAACATCTCTGGCCCAAGACTCACCCTATCCTCAAGTTTATCCCAACTTATAGGGTTCGACACTTTTAGCCATATAATGCTTTGAAAGGAGCCATCTTAATTACAAAATGATAGGAATTGTTATAAGAAAATTCCACTAAAGTCAAGTAATCTTCCCACTTGTATTGTTGGTCCAAGCAAATTTCTAGTAGGTCTTTGAGTACTTGATTCACCCTTTCTATTTGTCCACTTGTTTCTAGATTATATGCTGAACTTATATTTAGTTGAGTCCCAAGTGCAGAAAATAAGGTTTCCAAAACCTTAAGGTCACACGCGCATCCCTATTCGAGATAATCTTCTCAAGAATTCCATGTAGTCTAAACACCTCTTGAATGAATTTTTGAGCTATGACAGGAGCTCCATCAATTAGATTTCTAGGTATGAAATGTGCTACCTTAGTAAGCTTGTCCGCAACTACAAGAATGGCATTGTGCTTATTCCTTGATATAGGCAATCCTTGCACAAAGTCCATACTAATGACTTGCCACTTACTCTCTAGAATATCATGTGGATATAGAAATCCTGGAGGATGATGATGTTCAACTTTCACCCTTTGGAATTCCAAGCATCTAACCAAAAATCTAGTAGCGTCCCCCAATTTCATTCCTTTCCAAAAATATAATGGCTTCACATCGGCCAACATTTTTGTCTCACCAAGATGTCTAGAGTATGGTGCTTCATGAACTTCTTTTCATACAAGATTTCTTAACTCTTTAGAGTCAGGTACATACATTCTTCCCTTATACCTAAGCAATCCATTGGGTTCAAAATAAAATACCTCATTCCTTGCATCTTGCGGATTGCTTGCGAGTGCTTGCTTAACTTGCATATAGTACTCATCCTCCTTTCTTTTCTACAATACTTGTCCTTTAAAGTTGGTTTGGGTTGTCGCTATTGAGGCAATATGACGTCTATGAATTAAGGCATTGACAACCCAATTTTTTTTCCCTTGATGTAGTTGATATTGAAGTCATAATCAAATATCAACTCCAACCATCTTCTTTATTGTGCATTTAGATTAAGCTGACTAAATAGATATTTCAACCCGTGATGATCAGTTCTCATCTCAAAGGGATTTCCCAACAAGTAATGCCTCCACATGTGCAATGCATGAACCATTGTTGTGTTGTGCAATTTTTGCACACACGCCCCACTTGGAGTGGGGACCCCCTTTTTTGGTGTCTTTGACCTTTGATTTTATTGGATTTATCATTTTAGGGTCTTGATATGTTGGTCTTGCTGGTTTTGCCCTTGCTTTGAGGCCGGAATTGATTGAAATTGAGTTTTGGGCCAAATCCGGGTTTTCACCTAGATCCGGGATTTTCCGCCTCTGGCAGATTTTTCCGGCCCTGGTTCCTTGTCCGTCTCTGGCAGGATTCTCCAATTCTGGGTTTTTGCCTGACTTCGGGATTTTCCGGTCCTATCGTATTTTCCCAGATTCCACCAAAGTCCTGATCCTCCTAATTTTCCTGGTTTCTGCATTTTCGCGGGATCCGTGACTCTGCGCATTCTGGGATTCTCTGAACTTCCGCTTGGGGCTCGGGTTTCCGGATTTGTCAGAAGGGTCTTATCGCGCATTAATGGCTGAGGTACCTTGGTTCAGACAGGTATAAGGGCGAATTTAGGGCACTTTTTTGATTCATTCCAACTTCGATTGCTCCCTGGATTTGCTCTGGCGATTTAAAACTTTCATTTGAACTTTGAGGATTGGTCTTGGTCTGTTTGCGCGAGGATTGCTTGAGCATGCTGCCGACATCTCTTTGCTTGAACGTGTTTGCCGCTCGATTTCTGCCCGTTTGATCCATGGTATGTATTCGTTGCCCTTCCGTTTGCTTGCATGGTGATTTGAGGTTTTCTTGTACTAGGTGTTGTTGAATTTGGGGTCGGCCCTTGTCTTGGTTCTGGGTTTCGTATTTATTCAGTCGGGTTGATCCGTTTTATTATTGAAGCCCATCTCTCGTGCCCTATGAGTTCCGTTTGACCGTTTGATTGCATATTTACACGTTAGACGGAATTCTGGGTCATATTGCTTGCTTGTTTTGGGCGCTGGATGTGTTACCATGCGAATTTAGGGTTTCCTTGGTGTTTCGGTTAGCGCGATGATTTGATCTTGTGTTTGAATGACTTTCGCCCCGTTTCGTGTTGGCTTCCCCGTCCCGTGAGGATTAGAGGGCTTCTGGGTAAATCTTGAACCGATATTTTTTAACCCTGAAAGCTTGCTCTGGTTTTAATGGCGGATATGTGGTTATTCGGTTTAGGGCATCGTCGTTTTAGCGCGAGGATCCTTCCTTTGAGCACTTTTGAGAGTTGGAATCCTTTGCATATTCGAGTCCGGTGATTGTCGTCGGTTTTTGGATCATTTGAGCTAAGGTATTGAAATCTTGTGGTCGCTCCAGTTTTGGTGCACGATTTGCCGTTTTTCGGGTTTCCGAGGCTGTCGCGGAATTTCCTGGCTCCCGGATTTTCCCGGTTTCCTTTTATTCCGCGGACAGGGTTAATTTCCGATATATTTTATGCTGTCCGCGAAAGTCTGTCCCATCCGGATTTTTTCGGATTTCCTGTCCGATGGCGTTCTTGTGTATATTTCGATGATAGGATTGATGGAATGATTGTTTATGCTTATTTCTTGTTGCCAATGAGTAAATTTAATGATTATCCTTTGATTTTCCGAGCGGATCAATGATTTATGTGACTAATAGTGCTTTGGCAGCAGGAATCCGTCTGGGTTGGATTTCTCCGAAATTCCGCCCCAACGGTATTTTCCCGGTTTACATGATTTCCCGGATTATTTGATTTCTCCGGATCTCGAAAGATTGGCAATTAGCAATGAATTTCAATGGATTTTTATGATGTGTGCTGACCTTTTGGATTGACATGAACTCAATAATTGCGTTCTAATGACAATTTTGGATGTGCAGGTTGAATCAAGCAAAGCTACTGCTGGGAAGTCCAAAGGTGGTGCTGGGGCATCTTCAGTTTTCGAGATGGAAAGGTTAAGATTAGACATGAAAAGTCAGGTTCCAGAGAGTAGGATATCCTCCATGTGGGCGGATGTGTCCGATACCAATGTTGGCGCATGGCGGTATGAAGAGTTTAAGCAGAGAACAGCTGAGAAAGACCAGTCAGCATTGAGGCAGGGGATGATGAACTCAGGGTTGGTACATGTGGCAGGGTTCCCTCTAGCAGTCTAGTGCTACGAGCTGATTTTGGAGTGTGCTAGACAGTACGCTTTTGACACACAGATGGTAGTTAGCACTGAGGGACGAGTGTTGGCAAACTTCAGTCCAACCTCCATTGCCCGGGCCTTCAGCATGCCGGATCTCCCCTCGGTCTGTGCCTTAAACATTGACACTGCTCGCACATATTATGAGAATGAGCCAGTTAAAGCTCAACAGCTTATCAACTCATGGCTTGAGAAGCCCAAGTCTCACCACTCCAAATTGCCCAAATAGTTGCACAGGGTGAAGTTCAGGCCGGATATCTATGACGCCATCACACTGTTGAGCAGGGTGGCCGGACTTAAAACTGCCGGGGTATTGGAAAATTGGATGGTCCATGTGATCACCAAGATAGGCCAAGGAACGAATTATCACTGGGCCGGTCTAATCAGTGCAGAAATAGATAAGCAACTGAGGAATGTTTTGGAGGGAAAGAAGTTTACCATGTCCTCTTACATCGTGTATATACTGGCCATCTCCTACCCCTACAAGGGACTGACTCAGGCGGGAACCATTGGACAGGATATTATCTACGAAGTCTATCCGGAATTGCACCTCGGACACGGAGATTATAGGAGGGCCAATGATGCCTTCACCATGCACATTACCCGGACCCTTCAGAATGCGGAGCACATCAGATTGTCCGATGGGGCCAAAGGATTGATTAAGAATTACGGGGCCTGGTTTATCCAGTTCCCCACCTTCACTTATCTCCAGATTGACGGATGTCCTGTTGCACCCTACCGATTGCCCAGATATCCCACTGACCACATTGTGCTGCTAGAGGTCGTGAGACAAATTTGTGAGTTTGATGCAGTGGTGAAGAGGGAGAAGCATAAGACTGGCTTTGGAGGTGATTTCCCTCTTGGGATTGGCGTGGGAGAGATGTGCCCTTCCATTCAATCGGCTCACACTGCAGGTGAGGAGTTGGCAGCCTATGGATTCTCTTTCCATTCAAAGAGAATGAATTTTGACATCACCGGGGAGGCACAGAAAAGGGCTACCCGGGAATACAGGCACAAAGAAGATTTGGAAGATTACTAGGTCAACATCAAGGATGACCTTGATGCGAGGAAGAAGAGGTATTCCCGGCTGCCTGTAGAGGTCATTAGACAATACAATGTGAAGCTGATTCTGGACCAGCTGGAAGATGATGGAAAACTGGTCCAGGATCATGTTTATGAGCCCATTAAGGATAAGTCAGTGGCAGATATTGATTGGAATGAGCCTGAGGTGACGGAGTTGGAAGACTTGATGGCTCCAGTGCTGAGGTATACCTTTTCTTGGGTTAAACATGAGGTATGGGTATTGGAAAATGCTAATGTGCCATGTACTTTTGATTTGATGGGGAATCTTAACCCCATGTCCACTTCTGAGGAATCCGGGGAAGAGGACCCCAAAGGGAAAACAACCAAAGCCTCCCCCTTCAAAATTAAAGCCAGGGGTCCTAAAGGGACAGAACCGGCAACAAAAAATAAACCAATTGGTAAACGCAGGTGGAAGACTTTGACCATCAGCAAGTCCTCGGATGAGGAGGAAGCAGAAAAGGCTGAAGAGGAGGATGCTCCTCCACCACCCAAGAAAGCTAGAACTACAAGGGTTGCTAAGAAGAAAGGCCAAACTACTTCGGAGGATGAACCTCCAGTTGTGGATGTGGAAAGCTCCGGGGGCGAGAAGACCAAAGTATACACCAGGAAATCCAGAACTCCTTCCCCAAAGGATGTCGCACAGCCAAAGAATTCCTCCCCAGTATTGCCAGCCACTGAACATGAAAAACCTGTCTCGCCTCCACAGAGTATATCAGAACCGGAGAATCCGGGTGGACAGAAAATTAGCGGAGAGGAAGAATCTTTCAAAGAGGGAACATTATTCAGTGAGGCTGCCGAGCTCGACGTGGAAATAGAGGAAAGGCACACTTCTCCCTTGGTGCAATATGAGGACTCTCCGGAGAGTGAGAAAGGCCGCAGATCGCCAGAGCCGGAGGAAAGCCTGCCTACTCGGACTCCATCACCAGTGTTTCCAGAGTTGGGAATTGAGGAGGCTGTTTAGAGCGAGAAGACTCCCGAGAAGGAAGAGGATGACAAGGCCACAACCGAGGATGAGCCTGAGGTGACAGCTGAGGAAGAGGAGAAAGTCACAGAGGACCCGGGGAAAACTGACACAGAAGGAATCCAGACGGACCCCGTAGCCCCGGACTGGTTAGAAAAAGAAATAGCAAAGAAGAAACAGGTGATAGTAGAGGATACTCCTCTTGACTGGGATGCAATGTTATCTCAGATCGGTAAGGGGAAGAAGAAGAAGGCTGCCAGGGTAATTTCCTGGGTAGAGAGGGATGAAGTGCACAACCGTGTAGTTCACATCGCCACCCCTGCTGCAGATAAAACAAGAGATGAGGTAACAGGCCAGGATTACAGTGTCCAAACCATTAACCTTGGGCCAGCCTCCCTAGAGCAAGACATTGAGGAATTCGAGGGGTCAAGTGCTGTAATTGTGGATAGATTGAAGAAGGAGACCCAGACAAAGCGAGAACTGAAAAGAGAAAATGAAAGGCTGAGGAAGAGTTTAGAAGAGGTCATGAAGCCTCTACAATCCCTCCATCCGTCCTCCTCCTCTACTCCTGGATTTCTGCCGAAGGAAACAATTTCTGGCATAGAGAAGATGAAGGCCTCCACACAAGCTGCCACCGACTGGTTGATGAGTGTTCAGGCACAAGGAGATGAAGCTATTAAGGAAATCCTGTCTATTGGCAAGGATGCAGTCCGAGGTAAAGAGCTGATAGAAAGCATCCTTTCTCAGGATAAGAATGATGTCGACCTCCTGCTGCAGAAGACAAAGATTATTCTTGGGCATGGAAAGGAACAATTGGGAAAGGATGGAATTCTTCCCTCCGCTAGATTGGATGAACCATGGGAATGGTTCGAGGCATTGCAGATCAGGCAGGGAGGCCTGAAAAAGATACAGAAACGAAGAAAAACCATTGATGCCGACCTTACTGCAATCTATGATGGTTGCATTGCATTTTTTGAAGTGATGACAGGGAGGAATAAGATAGCTCCTAAGTACCTGAGTTTAGACCAATTGAAGGAATGGTGGCATGAGGTTTATGCCCCGGATTCTGATGAGGTTGTCACTGGCCATATGCTTGATGATGCAGCTACATACTTGGTAGTGATAGATAGGTACCTGGCCAGCAAGGAGGAATGGAAGAAAACCATTGGGCGATCCAATGAAGGAATTGATTCAATTAAATGTCGGCTCAAATTTTTGCCATCGCCACCTGTTGCTGAGCTGGAGGGAGTTTTCTCGAAGGTCCAAGGGTCACCAGCGCGGAGGAAAGACAAAGGAAGCAGCGGTTAATGTTTATCTCGAGATTTGTGCTTCCCTATTATCATAGGGCATGCATTGGACCGGACTTCCTTGGGGACTGTGCCTTGGCCGACTTGGATGATGGCATTAAATCTGTGCCTTAGTTTGTTTCCTTGGCTGACCTGTTCTGGCGGTTTTATTTATTTTGTAAAATGTTTGGCTGGGCCGACATGTTTTGAGGGGAATTTTGGTATAAGTTGGCATTTTTGCCTCATTGTAAGGGTTCAGTTCAGAAATTTGTGGTAGACATTAGCAAGATTGTAATAGAGATTAGCAGGAGCAATAGTTAGAGTATTTTAGAATTTTTTGAAGCAAATACCATATTCAGAACAGTTGAATTGTTGTAGCATTTGGTGATTAATACAATTGAAGGCATTGTGGTTATTCCTGGTGAAATCCTTTGTGTTATCTCATCTTGCATGGTTCTTTTGTTCTATCTATTACATTGCTTAAAGATCTAGGGTTTAGTATTCAAAAATAAATTAGTTTATCTGGATAAATGGTGTATGTGATTTCATATTTGGAATGTTGGTAGCTATCTCTGGTCTATACTCCCAGTAACTATCTGATTGTAGTAGGCTGGTAAAGTCAACCTGGACCATATATTCTAAATGCCAGTTCTGTGGCATTTTTGCAGCCCATGATCGGAAAATCCTATTCTCCCAAGATTGCACCGTTTCTGTAAGATTGCCTTGTGGGTCAAACAGGAATTGGTTATTTGAGATAGGTCCATTCCAGATATTTGTCATTTGCATTGCTTGTCCTTGCAATAGTTTAGATTTTGTTACTTCCTTGCATCCCTATCTTTTGCAATTTCTTTATTATTCGGTTAGATGTAGGATTTAAGATCATCATATTGACAGATCTGATAAATTGAGAGGGTTCAGTTTTCTTGTAGTAAGGTCCGATTGTGATTACCAGCAACTCCACATTTCATCTGAGTTGTTTTATGCATTGTTATGACCTAACACCCGAGAGACCTTGGGGTGATTTTCATTAATTCATTGTTGAAGATTACCTTTCAAGAGAGATAGGATATCGTATTCTGTCTGAGTTGTTGCTGTGCAGAAAACACCATCAACATGTTGCTAACTCTAAATCATGTGAAGCATACTTTTGTTCATAGGGTTTTAGCTTCCTTGACTCATAAGAAATTACTTTTGCTTCTTGCATTAAGACTCCTCCTAAGCTATCTCCCAATGCATTTGTGATAACAATGAAGTCACCATCAGGATTTGGTACTTTGAAAATTGGAGCAATAATCAACTTCTCCTTGAGTAGATCAAATACTGCTTGGCATTTTTCTATCCACTCAAACTTCTTCCCTTTCCTGTGCAAAGAGGTAATTGGAAAGGCTATTCTAGAATTTTTTTCCACAAACTTCCTATAATACCCTACCAAACCCATAAAAATTCTTACCTTAGAGACATTTTTGGGCAGTGGCTATTCAAGCACTACCTTGATCTTGGCTAGATTGATTGAGATTCCATCAGCTAAAATCACATGTCTAAGATATTGTACTTTATTTTGAAGGAAGGTACATTTAGAGAGATTCCCATACAAATTATGTTCTCTCAGCTATTGTAGAACTATCTCTAAATGCTTGAAATGATCCTCTTCATTCTTTGAATAAATTAGGATATCATCCAAGAAAACCAAACAAACTTATCTAGGAAATCCATAAACATGTTGTTCATTAGGTTCATAAATATTGTTGGTGCATTAATAAGTACAAATGGTAGAATTGTAAACTCATAATTCCCATATCTCACTTTTAAAGTAGTCTTGAAGATGTCCTCATCTTTGATCCTTAACTGGTGGTATCCAGATCTTAGATCAATCTTAGAAAACAAAACAACTTCCTGCATTTGATCAAATAGGTCATCAATCCGTGGAAATGGATACTTGTTCCTTACTGTAGCTTTATTAAGCATTTGATAATCTATGCAAAAGCACAATGTATCATCCTTCTTCTTCACAAAGATTACTGGAAATCCCTAGGGTGATAAACTAGGTATTATGAATCCCTTAGATAACAATTCATCTAGCTATGCCTTAAGCTCCATTAACTCAATTGTTGTTATTTTGTAAGGAACTTTGGAAACAGGTTCTGACCCTAGAATTATATCAATGGAGAAATCGATTACCATGAATGGTAGTCTAGGTAGTTCCTCTCGAAACACATCCACAAACTTTCATAAGATAGGATATCTTTCCATATCTATCTCTCTAGTTTCCATCATTTTACCTTCTTCTACCTCTTGGTAATCCTATGGACCACAGTTGTCAATACCATCTTGAGAAATAAATTCCTTATATTCCTCAAGCTTTTCCATCTTTATTGCAAAGAGCTTGCATCCTTTCTTCTTAGCCTTAAGAAATTGATTGGCAAAAAATTGACGTAACTTAACTTACCTAGGTATACTTTGCAACATCACTTGGTTACCTAAATCATCCAATCATTCTAATATTTTGGCATGACATTCTACCTTGGCTCTATGTTTCCAAAGCTAGTTCATTCCTAGGATAACATCATAGGACCCTAAGGGTGCTACATATAGGTTTACCTCCATAGAGAAACAAGGTAGTTCAATCCTAGCTTTGAACCAATATTGTTCCACCATTGCTCTTGTCTGGTTTGCATATTATACAGCCCATGACTTTGCCATATAACCAACTTTCCTAGATATTTTCTTTGCTATTCTAGGTGAATTTTTTTTTAGAAGCTCCACTAGCTATAAGTATGGAAATAGGAAAACCAAATAAAATACCTGGAGTCTCCACTAGAGTAACTTGATACTTCACTTGACGATCATCCAAGGAAGCATGAATCTTCTGCTAGAACGTCGTTTGCTAGGAAGGAAGTGGGTTTCCATAAGGTTGTGACCTAGAAGGTTTATTGGGATAATTTGTAGCATAGTGGTCTCCACCACATGTGAAACATCCTGTTGTTGGTCCTTTCTTCCTTGCAGGTTCACTAAGTCTACTGGAATTACCTCCAACATTTTTAACGTTACCACTATTGACATTATTCCTTTTGTGTTCCCTCCTTGATTCTCTTCCATTATTTCGGGGTCCTTTATCCCCTTGCTTCTATAAATATTGCACTCCATAAAACTTCCTTGGAGTTGAATTAACTTGAGCACCTGCAAACTTCTTATGATTCCTATTCTATTGGTAGATGGAGATGGCTTTAAGTTTATGCTCTTACTTAATAGCCTTCTCATAAACTAGGTCCATAGTGGTCGGACCATGAACATCTACCTCACCACCAATCTAACTATTAAGCCCCATAATGGATTTCCTTATGCAGAAATGTTCATCCTTCTAATACACTAGTACATAATGTAATAGTTAGGTGAACTTTTCCCAATACTCATTTACTGACATCTCTCCTTGTCTCAAGTTTTGAAAATCACTGTCTGTGATCATTAAATATTTGAGGTATCCATCCTTTATGGAATATTTCCACAAACTCATTCCATGTAAGTTTCAAAGAACTAAGCCTGAGTTCCATTTTCTTGTTCATCCAGCTTCTCCCACTAACAGATAGGCTCCCCATACTGCCTTTGTGACCTCAGAATAGTTGATGATCTCAAGATATTTTCCCAGCTGGATCAACCGTGCCTTAGCTTCTTCCCTGCTGGTGCCACCTTCAAATTTTTGTGGGGTTATTTTCCTCATGTCCCTAGAAATTTCAGTAGCCAAGTGCTTCCTACTAGTTCCTTTAGATTGAGAGTGTGATTTCTCATTCTCATGTTCATGGGTTTGAACATGATCGTGAGAATTCTCTCCATCATCTTCATTGATAGGGACTTCTTCATTAATTGAAACTTTAAGTTCTACTCTATCTCTTTCCTTTACTCCCTGCTCAAGATTTCCCAACCTTGCATTAATTTCATGAATGATAGCCAAAATTTGATCCAATTTAGCTTTAGCACCCTCCAAACCTTGTCCAACTTCTTGTCTCCCTCTAGGATTAGTCCTTGTTCTCACCATCTTTGCAAGAAAAAGGGTTATACCTAAAGGTTCATATTTATTATATTCAATCATGCTCTTACCATCTTATGGATAACATTTAAATGAGCATTAATTCGTACATAAAATAAATTTCACATAAGATTTGAGCACAAGCTTTTGATAAACACATGATTTTTATTATTCATGAGGATCTCAATATTCTTTCAATTTACATAGTGACTATTTAAGTAGTCAAGTGGAGAGTATCATTCAGATTCATTCTCTGACACATAACTCAATGGGGTATATAGCTCTATTTTTGTTCATCTCTTGTTTTCTCATATCTATCCCAAAATGGGTAGTAACCTTCAGATTTATCATCCGATACATAGCTATGGGGAACATAACCCTCCGATTAATTACTTGAGGAAATTACAATCAATTCCAACATAAGAAGGACTCTAGGGTATCTAAATATGAATGTTGAACTAACACTCCCTTGTGAGGGCATATCCTTGGAAAGTGACAAGGAATCATACTTTGCTGGTGAAACTGGAGGTAGATAATTGACATTGGCATCATCCTTCATCCTTCTTTTTAATTCACTAATTTGAGAAAGATCATGTCTAAAATTTTTAGTATCACTTAACCAAACAACATTATCATGTTTGGTACCCTTTATTGTATGAACAATGGCCTCTTTTTCCTTATTGGATTTCAGGTAGCACTCATCTCCGATTACTGAATTTCTTGTAGTTAATCTGAGATGCACCATCTTGGCACAAGAATTTCCAAAAATTAGTTTCATTCAATGTTGGATGGAAAGTATAGTGATCACATAGGTTCTAGAGCTAAACTTGGTAGCTCTAATACCACGTGTAACACACCAATTGTTCACACAAGTAAATTTCCTAAGTTTTCACTTTCAAGTAAATAAACTATGTTTCATAACCATTGCTATAAAAATTTTATTTTCCAAAGGAGAGAAAATCAACATAGATGTCATAACAAATTCCAAATTTTTATTTCATTTCCAATATAATATTCCACATATAACAATATTTCCAACTCTTGTATACAAAGTACATACATAGCTCAATCGAGCTTCAAAGCAACACATATAAATGGTCCAAGAATTTCCTTTTTAATCTTGGTCACTGGATGAGGAGGAGAAGCATCACTCAAGTTCTTTTCCGCCAAATGGACTCAAATGCAGTCCCATGCACATCTATTATTTGATAGATGGTCCTACCCTTCGATGAGGAGATTGGTGGAGTAACCTCATAATGACAACCACTCTAAGCTTAGTATTGTCCTACATAACTTGAACTTGTAAACCCTACAATCCTGAACTAGCATGCAAAAAAGGAACACGATGAATTGATAGTGGAGCCAAGGAAGTCACACTACTTTGGCCAAATTATTCTCACTCAGTACTTCAAGTGACAGTCATCCTATTCACATACACTACTCTAGCTCGATTTGTATTTAGACCATTATAAACTATGCATAGTTATTTTCCTTCAATAGGTAGTCAATAACCTAAGAAATAACCTATTCTCTTTTACCAAAAAATAATGGTATCTATACCAATAAAGCATAATAAAAAGCATAAGTTATCCCCTTCAATGGATATCCTAATCCCAGGTATAAAATTTGAGCTTTCTAAGTATACAAATTAACTTTGCATAAAATAACTTAACAAGCTATTCTCATTCCTTCAATCCTAGTATGTAATACTATAGACAATAATCAACCACTTCTTAATATGGAGTAAGGACAAAAACTTTAAGGAAATCATATCAGTAAGACAATTCCTTTCCTACAAGCACATCGATTATTACTCTATTTCAAGCAAACTAATGCAATTTCCAATTTAAACATACAAGGAAAATAATCTTTCAGATAAAAGATAAAACATGAAGATAATAGAATCTCATGCCTGTTAATTGTTTATTCTAGTTGAATCACTGGATCTCAAGCTTGATCCCCTCTCAAAATCAACTTAGCAACAAATCCCACTCAACTTCTCTCACTAAAGCTTTCTCACAATACTCTTAGCAAAATAAGAATCTCTCAATGAAAAAATATAGTAGAAAGGAGCAACGTAATGATGCATAGAAGAATTTCATCCAAATGAGGTGGGAATGCCTCATATTTATACCAAAAAACTAGAATCCTTAGGCTACAAACAAGGCTTATGATATGACACTTCTCAGCATAATACCATCGACTCAACTCAATAATAAAAGGTGGAAGATTTCTATCTCAATACTCACTCACACAGGACAATAGATCGACCAAATGGTTGCCAACAACATTTTTAATGGTTCATAAAGCATATGCTTCAATCTAATAATTGACTTATAGGTTAAAAATACTTCTAAAAGGAACACAATTCATAATATGGCGCCAACTATTCATCAAATTTCCTATTTACAAGCTTTTTGTTAAAATAGAGGAATCAATCAAACTTTATTTGGCTGTATTTCACATAGTCTACTTGGTCCAAACCAAAGCTATCGACACATATCAATGTGTGTGCCTCCTTTATTATAATGTTTTTTGACTCAGTATGTTGCATTATATAGTGTGCAACACTTTATCATTGTGTTAAATAAAATTTACACAAATGATTAATACTTATGTATTTCCATCACCTATTATCAATAATAATAAATGTGGTTTAATACTTAGCATTGCGCTATTACATGTAGTGTTACATTCTCTTTATATCGACCATGGAATATATTCTATAAATCAACCATTAGTATATATATGTGTGTGTGTGTGTGTACATATACATAATATCAATGAATAGCATTCAATGCTATATATATATGTGTATATATATATGTATTCATATATATATTTATTTATATATGTTCTTTGGAAAATAAGTTTGTCTAAATATTCCACTTAATATTCAAATGAATGAGATCAAGTTAATATTTCATATACAATATCGTTTGTATATATATATATCTATATTCATGTATATGTACATATACATATATCAACATACTCGTATGTACATTCCTATTTGTCAACACATACGTGTATATCAACATGCGTATACATATGTATATATGCATATATCTCATATATATATATATTCGATTATACAATCACACACATAAACAATTGCTATCTTATCGATATGTATATATACATGTGATGTATACATATACATACATTTCTAGCATTGTCCTCTCGATATTACCTTGCCCATGAGCAACTCATCCATAAGCGTGCGTAGGTACATCTACCTATGTACTCTCATGTACATGTTATCTCATGTGTATGGGTTATTTTCAACATGCATATGTATACATATATATACATTCTATGCAAATATATCTCATCAATCAAGTATAGTAATATGAAGAAGAACTCGCATGCACTAAGCACTAAACACAATCCAAGAATGCTCATAACAGAAATCAAGATCCTTCCTAATGCAAACACATCATACTAAAGGATGGCTTACCAATTCCAAAAACTATGACTTGACTCAACCATTATATGAGTGTGTCTGTAAGCTCAATTAGGTTTCATTATAGGTTACTTGACCAAGTTCTTCTCCTGAGTCATACTTCCCCTTGCTTCTAGAGGATTGACTCTGAACCTGCATCCAACTTAACACATTCTCATTGTAGTCATCCATTCATTAAAAACAAGAATTTATATATTTCATAGTTAGAACATAAAATTCAATAACCATTCATTCCATATATCCATTCCACTATATAACATCAAATGAAATAAACATTCTTTCATAATTTTCCATTGATTTAAATAAATAAAGTGCAATCATATATATATTTCCGATTCAAAATTCCAAATACATTCACATATGCAATAATTTACCCTATCATAGTAATAGTAAATAGGTAAACACACAACAAGGTGTAACAAATGTAAATGTAAAGTCATTTTTTTGATGCATGTGCATTCTAGGAACTTGTAATGTAGGAGCATCCTAGGAGAATAAGCAATCCACATCCACCAAAAATAGTTTGGCTTGGTTTTTGTTCATTTTTTAATTGATTCTAGTTTATTCTAGAATTTTCAGTGTTGTAATTGATTTTCAAAATTAAATTCAAATTCGGTTACAATGGTCGACTTTGGAAAAAGTTGAATGAAATTGTTGTCATTGGTTGAAAAAATATCGTTTATCAATATGAGTTTGATCTACATTCTAAAGTTTAATGCCTATTTCATCTAGGAGGTCAATTACCACCATGAAATAAATAATTGATCCTTCCTTTCTACTGGGATATGACTAATTTTTATTGTTCCATTACCAAATTAATTTTAGTGAAGTCACTTAGGTTATTGATTTTGTTTCAAAAAGAAATAAATCCAAAATATTTTATTCCTTTTTGGATGAATCTAAAGGGGCACATGAATAAAAAGAGTTGTGTAAAAAGGAAATAGGAAAAAGAAACCAAAAAAGGGGCACAACTAGAGACATATAAGGAAGAATTTAAATAAAATAAAGCAAGAAATATAATAACAAGAGGTCATGTGCTATGGAGAAGTTGGAAGATTTAAAATAAAAAAAATTACAATACAGACGGAGTTTGAGCAGGGGCGTGGAAGAGGGGGTTGTGTGAGGAGAGAGAGTTTGGGTGTGCAGAGGGGCTACTACGCCCAAGTATTTAAGACATTTTTAAATTTTAAAATAGCAGATTTACTAAAGAGGGCACGATAAAGAGGAGATAACACACCCTTTTGTTTCAAGACAAATACAATTTCATCTTGGGATTGGCAATGGAGGGGGAATCAAATTCAATGGAAATTGAATATTGGTGTAGTAAGAGGCTGCACCACATTTATGGAAAAGATTTCTTTTAAAAAAACTAAAATAAAATAAGTGAAATTCCATATGTGGAAGGGGTGCATGGGTATCAAGAAGATTATATAAAATTGATGAAGTTTGGACAAAGAACAATACATGAAGAGAAACTTAATGCAACATTATAGGAATTTTAGAGTAGTGCATGGGAGATGAGGTTAAAAAAATAGTTTGATAAAGTTTCACTGAACATGTGAGGACAAAAAGACAACACTGGAATTTAGGGAAGATTAAATTGAAATCCAAGGAGAATCGATTGATAGTTTGAAACCAAAATTTAATACCATTGCAAAGGTAAATTTGGATGAGGCCATGGCATATGGAGGAGATTAAGAAGAGTGTAGAAAAAAATTCATCGAATGGAATTGAGAGGATCATGTGGAGTGTAGAGATCAAAGGAAGAGTCCAATGAAAGATAATTTTAAATAATAAATTTGCATTTTGATGTATTTATGTGATTGTTTTAAATAAAAGAAGGATTTTGTTATTTGTTGCAATCTTGGTGTATTGAAATTGAAATTTTAATTGATTTGCTTGAAAAATGAAATTATCAATGAAAATTGATTCTTAATGGATTGAGATCTAGGGGAGTAACCTTTGCGTCAATTAGTATCAACATAGGTAGTCTTGAGAGTGGAGAGGGTCCACTAGAACCTGTAGGTAGAGAAGAGTGTGTCAAGTGGTAGAGTTTTTTGAGAAGCTCTAGAGAATTTTTGTAGGTGTGTGAGGATTCTCGAGCAATTGAGACACTACAACAGAATAGGAAAATAGTGCCAGATTTTAGTGTATTTCAATTCATGAATTGGTCGATTTGGTTGGCGCTAAACTCGACGCAAATAGGCATGGTCATCTTGGCACTAAATTTTGTGCCTGACATTGCGTTGGAGTTAGCGTCGTAGTTAGCACCGAAAAATCACAGCGCCCCCGTTAGTGCCCAAAATAGCACT